>JAECUM010031336.1:0-20754 GCA_016617855.1 Megalonaias nervosa | reverse complement strand
CCGTCTAATACTTAGCCTAATATAGCTATACCAATTATCTGAGGTGTAGTGCTGTGGGCCATCGTCGCCCACCCCACCCCACCCCCCACCCCACCCCCCGCATCTGAGTAACATGCGTTTCCTCACTTCTTGCGTTCTCTCGCTTCTTTATTTAGCACTACACCACTGATAATTATGCACGTACAAAGGACAATTTAAGAACTGCATTCAGGCTATAGTTGTAAATCTATATCTTCAGCGCCCCAACCCACAATCCGCATCTGGCCTGATCAGCATGAGCAGCAGAGGAGGTGAACAGACCACTTGTCTGAATTGTCATTTGTCTAAAAATTAAGGTTCCTACGAAGGCTGAAAATAAGGTAGATAACGCTAAACCAAAGCCTCTAACTGACCGAGAGTTTCTCTAATTGGGTTAGCTTATCTCGTTACTTTATCTCCGACTCATTGTTTTTATTTAATGGTGTGTTTCGTTTACTTGCCGGGTCACTCAAATATTGGTCGTTCACCTCCTCTGCTGCTCTAGTAATTAACCAAAGATTTTATCCAGACCTATACGATACCTAGATCTTGGGTCATGTAAATTTATCGTAATAAATCCAAACGGAACAGCTTGTGCTCTTGAAAAGAAGTTTTTAAACTTAATCATGTCCATATCCCCTGAACACCAGGTATAATAATTATTTTGTAAGGTATAATTATCTACTCCATTAAACACGACTAAAATATTGCAGTTGTCTCTGATCACTTTCGGTATTTGCATATATCGCTGAGTAACATAAATCACGTCAGTATTTTTGTGTCTGCCTCTGGAAAATATCCGAGCTGGATTTGATTGTTTATCTAACATAATATCGTCATATACTACTAGGTTATTAATAAATTCATCAAGATCGTCTATGGATGGGGCTTCATCAATATCGGTAATAAAATCAACAACATCATCGCCGCCTTCATTCAGCAAGTTTGCGTTTTCGTTATAATCTTTAAGTACTTCATAACACCGTTGATCATCTACAGATGGTGCTACCAAATATAATTTATCCCACTTGAGCCACCGCATTATCAGATTAAGTAATAATTGTGTCTTACCAGATCCAGATGGGCCTATTATAATCATTCTAATAGAATTTGGTAGTGCTGGATGGTGCCTTACTGGTTCTTGTTTTCGTGTCGCTGAGACGTCAATTATATCCATATAATAAATAATATGAGTTTATATTGTGTTCGATGCAGAGCACCCACCCATACAACTGGATTAACAACAATAACAACAAAAAATAAAAGACGTGCAATTACAGGCAAATATGTAAAATGTGGCACAAGAAAATATAAATTTATTTCATCGACAAAGACAGGTGGTGATATCGCTACTTCATTACGGAAATTACCAGGAGCTCCATGGGCTAAATACCCTGGTGAGAAACATCTTCCTGGATATAATTATTGTGGTCCTAGAACTCGACTTGATATCTGATTTGATGAACGAGACCAACCAAGACTTGGAGAGTATCCAATAAATAAGATTGATCAAGCGTGTCATGTTCATGATGTTGCATATAAAAGCAAAGATTTACAACAACGACATCTCGCAGATGTGAAATTGATTCATGCGTTAAATTCTATACCCGATAAATCTCTCAGAGAAAAAAACTAGCTAGCTTCCTAGTAAAAACTGCTATGAAAGGTAAAATAATGTTAGGGGCTGGTAATTAATTATATAACTTTTATAATGGAATCTGTTTATTATAGCCCAAGAGGATATTGGAGAGGCAGAGCAGCGATTAGTAAACTTGCTGAAGCAGCAAAAGTCTCACGTGCTGTTGCTGCAGCGTGGTTAGCGCGACAAGCAATATGGCAAATCTATCTACGTCCACCTAAAAAAAATTCAGTACGCGTATTTTGATGTCAGCGTTCCCAATGAAGTTCATCAAGCAGATATTTTGTTTTTACCACATGATACCATTAAAACACGTGGACGTCAATCACGCACGTACAAATACGCGTTAACTGTCGTTGACGTTGCAAGTAGATATAAAGAAGCTGAACCATTATCAACAAAGACAGCAACTGAAGTTGCATCTGCGTTTGAACGAATTTATCAACGAGGACGCTTGCGATGGCCACAACTTTTACAGGTTGATCCTGATAAAGAATTTCTTGGTGTAGTATTACCGTTGATGAAAAAACATAACGTTAAAATCGGACGAGGACATACTGAAATTCATCGTGATCAGGCAATCGTTGAACGATTTAATCGAACACTTGCTGAGCGGTTATTTGGATATCAATATGCAAAGGAAATATCCACTGACTTTAATTCCGGGGACAGATCTCGTGAATGGGTTGCAAGGTTACCAAGTGTGATAGCTGCGTTAAATAATGAAATTACTCGTGTATCTTCTATGAAGCCTGCTAATGCAATTACAAAGAAACGTGTACCAATACAACGACATGAATCTTCCCCTTAACCAGTATTAGGTAATGTAACTGTAAGATATTTATATGAACCTGGTGAACTTGAAGGTGGTAAAAAAAGAGCAACTGATCCTATCTGGAGTGTGACTACACATACAATTTCCAGTGTGGTAAGATCCACAGGTAGACCTGCAATCTACAAACTGAATTCAACGGCTCCTCAACGTGGATTTGTACGTGAACAATTACAAATAATTCCTAAAGACACACAATTACCACTACCTTAACTTATGTAAACTTGCACCCCTACGTCGATTACATTCAAGACACGTTAGCATCACATTTTCGCGTGTGTGACCAAGATCACTATTAATTCTGTCTACGGTAAATTGTCTTTGATTATTATTCGAATATTTCCATAGTATATTACAGTTACAACTTGCACAATGATTGTTCTGTCGTTGTTTCAGTGTCATAATTAATTCAGTATCAATATCAAAATTGCGATTATTTTTTTTTTTGTCACATTGTTTATAACTCGCTAATTTTTTCTTTATGACGACAAAGTCGCTCGTGATTTCTTTGGTTATTACGTAATCTATGATAATCCTCCGCAGCTGAGATATTCTTCTGACTCGAGACACTGCGAGATAAACTAAATTTGACCATTCGATCCGATCATCGACAATCCAGATATTTGTATCAGAAATAGTTAATCCTTGTGACGAATGAATTGTTATAGCGTATCCTAACGTCCATGGAGTTTTATCCATCTTTAATGCTCTCTCAACAACATCAACAGCAACCAAAACAATATGATTAAACACAAGGTTTTGTATCCCACCACCAGGAATTTCAACTTCAATATTCTGTCGTCGAGTATCTGCTGGGCGATAACATAATGGTACAGGTAAATTTGAAAACTTTTCTTTAAGTAACGTAAATCATTTCTCTTGCAATTCATCACGAACTATCTTTCTACTTGCGACTATCAAATCAGCAGGTCTCCATAAATTCAAAAAATCATTCATAGTAGTTTCTGGAATTACTTTACGCATTATCTCACACTGTATTTTATCTGGCTGCAGTCTGATTAACCTTTTAAACTCTTTCAACGATTCATCAATAGCTCTATGGTCATCAGTTATTTCTTCGTAGTAATCAACAAATGATTTTAACCATTCATGCGGAGATTGACCGACGAAGGGTGGTGGTTGACCATGATCGCCACACATTATTACAGCAGTATTTTTGGTCAATAACCATTCAAGAAATATTTTTAATATTTCTAACGGTACTGTGTCTATCTCGTCCCAGATAATATACTTAGGTATATATTTCTCACCCATTCGTTCAGGAGTCCATGTGTCTCCGCGCCATCTGAAGAAACTATGATATGTACATGATTTTACTCCTCGTTCTTTTATTTCTCTGGCGAGTTTATGTGCAGGCGTGAAAACAATTATATCTGAATGGTTGTTCAGGAATAATTTAATCGCACGAGTTGTTTTACCTGAACCACCACATCCATTAAGATAAACAATCTTATGTCTAGCCACAGGATCATATACAGATGGTGCAGATGACAATTCTGATATTTGATTAATCTTGTAATATATTTCCTTAATTTCAACGTCGGCAGATTCAGAATAACTAAGTATATTTTCTTGTTTTATTCTCCATGATCCCCATTCACCATTACCGAGTAGCGGTTTGAACAAATCCGTATATTTTTTATTTATATAAAACGAATCCGTAGCAACTCTGACAGCGTAACGAGGAAATCTATTTATCATCAACAATAGATTTATCGAAACGTACGCTAGCATCGAAGATCTTAAATGTGTAAACTGCGGTGAGTCGCCATCAGTATAGCTCACAATTGTACCTAGTTTGGTTCCGTCTGATAAATAAGCATTACTTCGATTTATAAATGTGTTTTTTTTTCCGTTGTATAAGTGATTATAAAATCGAGTTCAGCATCGTCCATAATTAATCTTGTACAGTGTCGTTTATGATCATATGATCCTCCTTGTGTAAATTTACCGATTATCTTTCTACCAAGAACTTTTGCAAGTTTCTCATCGCTTTCTTTCCTGCATTTAGATATATTATCAGCAATTTTAACAATATCATTTTCGTTAAGATCAGGAAATTCTTTCCTGACATCATCAATATTAAATCTGTCCGGTTCTGGTAACCAAACTTGTTTCTGTGGACGATACGATATAATCGCTTCATTTACCTTCGATGATATCAATATTTTATTATCGAGCATATATCGTAATAGTACTATTGGAACCCAACATGTTTCTGAAAAATGTCTTCCAAACCAAATATAAGTAATCGGATGGAGATTTTCTGTAAACTCAAATGATTCTATATAGGCGAATCCGGTTAAGTCAAAATCTGGTAAGGGTCCGTTTATCGCAACTCTGGTCATCTCGTGTGATGGATGTCCAAATCTCTTGAAGTATTTAGAACACTCTCCGTATCCAAGAAAACTTCCAGGATAACATCCTACCATATCAACTGAGATAACGTCGCTATAATCGTATTTAGTATTCCATAATCCACCGTGTCCATATTCAATACAACTTTTCTGGACATCTTCAAGAAATTCCAATCGTGTCGATTTCCATGAATTTTTTATTTAGTAATTGTCCAACCTTGACATCGTCAGAAGTATATCTCAGCGCAAGATTTTTATTTCTCTATGAAGAGATTCTGTACGATAAATATCCCCACCAGGCCGTACAAACTGATCGTAATAATCATATTCTGAACTTTGAAACAACCAAACAGATACAGGGTCACTTTTACTGATATTCCTGATAAAATCAAATATATGACCATCATAAAATTTAACCGTTCTGTCTCGTGGAAATATTGTTACTGCCACGGTCCATGCGTGAGCGTTATGATCAATAATATCTATCGAAGTTCCTCTTGATTCATATTTCGATTTATACAAAATCTCTCCGGTTAACGTCTTCACTCTTATTGGAAATTTTAATTTCCTTCCCAGCTCAGCAACGTCGCTGATAGACGCTCCGGTATCTTTAACTGCTTCTGCCCATGTATTTATTTTTTTTTACATCGCAAATCTGTTAAACGATTGCCACGTATCGCGTTTGTGAAGTGTTCTGTAACCCGTTCAGCTACACAGTTTATTCTTGACTCTGACAGTCTCATCGGCTTGAGATCATTGACGTCAGGTTTATTATTCAGCGGATATATTGCGTAGACAACTGCAGTTACAGGATACGCTGGTTGATAATACGGTTTATCAATACCAGTCAGTATTCCGGGTTTAGATTTGTTATTTAATGTAACAGTGTTATTTCCAGTAACGCGTATAGGGTCGCGCTTATCACGAATAATCCAAGTGTCTTCTTCTGTATTTACAATAAATTTTACTAGAATAATATATCGCTGATTGTCGAGATAGTTAATAATATCTCTACCTCGTTCGTCACTCATTCTAGCATCGATGGTATTCATAATCCTGAATGTCGACCACACATGAGCCGCACTATCGTCTCGAAATTCCTTCTTGGCTTCACGGATACGTTTAGTTATATCCATATTTGTTAAAGCCAGATCTTGCATCGAAGAACTAAATTTAGATTTCTGTAGTTTGTCAAGATCAAATCTAGCTCCCGCTGAGACGGCGGAAGGTTCAATTGCGGATAATTCCTCCATTATTATAATTAAGACAAATATATATTTAAATTGAATTTTAGTATATATATATATAATGATTCAAACAAAGAATCGATGTAATTGGCTTATGATCGGATATACTTCTCCTTGTAACAAAGCATGCGTAAATGAATTCTGCGGCTACCATATGCAAAGCGTTAGACATGGGAGTCCTAGGACCAAAACCGTGTGTGCAGTGTGGTGTTGGAGTCAGAGGAAAAACTCAGTTGTGTGTAAAATGCGGTGGTAAAAAATATAGAGAACTAAAACGATATTACGATAAAAAAAAAAAATGTCAGGTAAATCTCCTATAAAAACCGCAGAAGATTATCTCGCTAGATTTTCAAAATAATGATTTAAGCAAATAATATTATTATATAAATGGAGCAAAAAGAATTTGTAACGCATCCTATAATTAAAAATTATGAAGCATCTCGTGATGGTGTGATCAGAAACTGCCGATTGAAAAAACCAGTCGGTAGTGTTGATAAATTTGGTTATTTTGTATTTAATACCAGTGGAAATAAAAATTATTTCTCACATAGATTCATCTATGAATGTTTTCATGGGGTCATTAAAGATGGACTTGTAATTGATCATATTGATGGAAATCCAAAAAATAATCATTTATGTAACCTGCAAGCTATTACACAGAGTCAGAATTCTGCACGTGGAAATACAGGAAAGTGTAAAGTATTTGGAAAGAGAGCTATTAAAGCCGTAAATGCAGAAACAGGCCAAGAAATAACTTTTCCATCAATAAATGCAGCTGCCAAATATTTTTGCATACATCCACAATCGGTACAATTTGTCGCAAATAAAACATATAAATCTGCATTTTCAAAAAAATATAATCAGCAGATAATATTTGAATATATCCTTATTGTGTCAGACGACTAATCGAGATAACTCTCTACCCTTGTAGGTGGGTCAATGGTACTTAAAATAATTAAAAAAACAGAATAAATAAATATTTTTTTTTACTGTATATAGTTCGACTCTGTCAATTTTGCCAGGGGTTTTGTTTAGACATCACCACAGTCAAGGGTCCACCTTCACTGTCGCTGCTCCCAGTGTCACTTGTCTCACCTTTGACAGAATCAAATGACATAATCTTTCTCAACTGTATTACACGATTATTTATAATCTTTTTTCTTTCGTACTCAGTTCGGATCTAATCTTTTCGATTGAGCGTGCAAGAGGTGCAAATAGCTTTACCTGTGTGGCATTTACCATTGCCAAGGATTCTAACGTTGATTGATAAATTAATTTCATGAATCTATAATCGGATGGTAATGTGTATTTATTATCGAATTTTCGTTGTTGTAATGATTCAAAATCACACAATTTTCTGAGGATCAAGATTATCAGATATCTTTATTCCGTCATGTTGTAATTTTTCAATAGCAGAAATAATATCATTAACGTTTTCGTAGTTCATTATATAAAATATATTTATTTAAATAAAAAATAATTGACATTCAAGTTTTTAACCTTGACCTTCCTCTGCTGCTGTAATTATTATTATTATTATTATTATTATTATTATTATGTTATTATTATTATTATTATTATTATTATTATTATTATTATTATTATATGTTATTATATGTTATTTTTATTATTATTATTATTATTATTATTATTATTATTATTATTATCATTATTATTATTGTTATTATTATTATTTGTTTTATATTATTAAAAATAACAAAAATAATCAGTAGCATCATAAGCGGTTACCCGTCACTGGCCCCTTCATTGCCTGTGGTTCCTTTGAGGGGTCCTTTGCATCATGATGTCTTTCTTATGACCGTTATTGCACCCCACAAAGTTTTCTTTTTGGCAACATTCTTTCTGAATGTTTCTTTATGGGGTACTCTTCAATGAGGTAGAGAGCTCACGCACGCTACTGATTATTTTAGGGAGCTTGCATAGACACATCCCCCAGCGAATCACTAAACGAAACGAAACTTCAGAGATTCAGAGGACTGTCTAGGCATTGCGAATTCAATAACCCCCCACCAAATCAAACCCCGGGGTAAGTGCAAAACGTACTCACCACGTTGTTTAACGTGATGAGAGGTTATTGAATTCCTTGGAGCTTTGCTCCCCATCCTTTAAGGAGAAATGGCATCATTCCGATACTGTCGACACTTGCCAGCCACAGGAATCGAACTCGCAGTATAATAATCCAACGTTATAACACTGCATCACTTTCCGATTCATTCAAATACACGTTTAAAAATTTTCATATAGTTAACCCAATACTAAATAAGCAGGCAAATTACGTACGAGCAGTATACTGAATAAAACCACAATTATTGTAGAACTGTAGCATAGATTTACTTCAATTTCCAAACACACTTCATAAGATATGATAATTCTACACAGGAAGTCCGAAAGTTGAAGAGTACATGCAGATCAGTATAACATGCCACACTTGGCGTAGTGAATAAAATCAGTTATTGTAGAACTGTAGCATGGATTTACTTCAATTTCCAAACACACTTCATAAAATATACTGTATAAAATAATCGCACATTACATTTTCTGTATAAGTTTTCGTTCGCTAGGTTAAAATACATATATACAACTGCATTTGTAATATATTACAGGTAACGACGTAGTAACAAGGGAGATAATCGCTTAATTTACTCTATAGAGGGAGTTTTTGCTCGGCAGAGTTATCTCGCTCATTATATGTGCAATTGCCTCAAACATATATTATTATAGGAAATTTGATTATTCTTCAGATTTTAATGATTTTGAGTACTGTTTAACCCATCAGATTGAAGAATTTGTAACCATTTCATTAATCAGAGTACCATTTAACCCATCAGATTATAAAAAATCAGTATAAAAAAAAATTTCAGAATCAGATTATTTTTTGTTTACTCCCTTGATTATATCAGGGAATATTTACTCGGACGTTCTACGATAACGCTCTATGAGCGTACATATAGGTTAATATTTAGTGATTCTTGTCTTAGATCCAACAGGTGTCCAGTCTGGTCAGTAAGTTTAAAATGTATCCTCGATAATAACGGATTATGTACACGTAGATAAACGGGATTAATTGGCTCAGATACAATTAACCACCCAGGTGGAGCTTGAGGACTGAATGAATATAATATATATCCTTGTTGAGCTTGAGTGGATTTTTCAAGATCTACTTGATAGCTGCCATCAATTACGTCACATATTAGATTGACTGCGATTGTTGATGTTATATTAACAATACCAGATGAGATATGACGGCCTCCACCGTGTGGATCATTATTATATTTAAGAATGGTTGGTGGCGGGATTAATTTTCTTCATGAATCACATATTCTTTTAAAGTGTTCATCAATAAGATCATTAACTGATTTCTTCATTTCCTCATGATTAAATCCTGGAATTGTAAACGTTGGCAGCTGTTCTTCTGTTATTTTATAATATTTAAGAAATACTGTTTTAAATAAGTTTCTACTATGTATACGCTGAATTGGGTCGTCTTCATTAACTATATAGCTCCTAAAATAACTATCGTCAGGTGCATTCATTAATCTTTTCTCTCTATCAACAAAAACCTTATTTACATATTCTATGTCTGATACAACTTGATTCAAATGTTGCATTATTTCAATTATCTGATTTTTTATATCATCGTCGTAATAATTGTTGATGTTAGAAAATAAATTTTGTAGATCATTAAGTACACGTTCATATTCAGATTTAATTGGATTAAGAACATTATTAATTTGCTCAATATTAATTGTCGTCAAAAATTCTCTTTTATTTTTTTTACTAACAGATATATCCAAAAATTCTTGTGTTGTTCCATCTATAAATCTATCAAGCCCTCCTCCTCCAGGAGGTCCTATCCATGGATATTTATTACCTTTACGATATTCTGGAAGTTTTATAAATATTTTTTTTTATCTGTAACGAAATCAGATCGTTGTGGTTCTGGTGGGCCTTGATAAACTGGTGTAACTTCAGGCCATCCTAACACGGATCTGACTGAAGATTGATAAATATCTACAGAATAATCAGGAGAATTTATTTCAATTACCGCTGATAATGTTGGTTCGTAAGTAGTAATTGCTATTTTTGATTCTTTTCCTGTAATAGATTTAATTCTACGTTGAAACTCATCGCTGATTTGTTCTATTTGATAACTGCCTGTTGGAATACTAACTACTTGCCAATCAGGAGTTCCATCAGGTTTATTCTTATTTGCAAATACTAATGAATTATTCGGATGTAGCCCACCGAATGGTTTTGATCTAATATTTGGCCAGCTATGATAAACCCGTAATTGTGCTAATGCTATTTCTTTTGCTGGAATTGCGGTTGGAAAGTTAATGCTAAACTCAGGATTGGTCGAACTTAACGATATCATAGTAGTTTTTGACGGTGCTGTATTATTGACGATCTGTTGAAGTAATTCTCTTGGCTCAGTCAAGGACGATGACATTATTATTATTGTTGTTATTATTTTAAATCGAGAATTAATTCTCCATTTTTTCGCTTTGGCTATTGTCAAGGAATACTTCATCGTATGTTTTCATTATCGTTGCGAAATCCTCATCAGACTGTACCATCGCTGAGGTACGACGAAATATATGACGATAATTTAGAATAAGCTGTTGTTGTTGTATGTAATTTTATTATATACTCGTGTAATTTAGTATTTGTACATGCAAATATCTTCTTAGCGATAATACTGCGAACGCATGCGATAGTCGTTGAAGTTGAAACGACAATTGTTACAACTGCAGGCGCTGTCATTGTTATTGTTGATAATAATAATCCGGCTCCAGCAATAATAGCAGAAACTGAGTAAACAATTATATCAATGCCAACCATACGTCTGCGATATTTTTTACTTTTACTGTACAATCGTCGATGATATTTTTTAATTCAATCTGACATTTACATATTTGATTGTATCTGTGACGTTGAACGTCGATGTGGGACTGGGGTCGTTGGGTTTGATTCATTATTATTTAATGACGTTGTCATTTAATTAGGTAATTAATTAAGGAGTTTCAGCTACGAATTCCAGACTCCACCAGTAACGTCTCGGGGGCATTTCCGTTGATATCAACGTAAATGTT
Source organism: Megalonaias nervosa (assembly GCA_016617855.1). Lineage (NCBI taxonomy): Eukaryota > Metazoa > Mollusca > Bivalvia > Unionida > Unionidae > Megalonaias > Megalonaias nervosa. Next base: position 9,526 of record JAECUM010031336.1, on the reverse strand, counting down.
TCTTGGGTGTTCTTATTCAGCATCACTAGTAGAGGATTATGATGTACATTCGGTGATGATGAAGTGGCCGCAGTAATTTACAAACCATACATGGACAGCCTGTATAACCCAGTTACTTCTGCGGTATGTTCGAGACTGTTATTTTGTGGTGTCCATGTTGATGATCCTGATGCTACTGTGTACACGATATTGTTAATTTGTCCGTGTGGAATTTTAATCAGATTAGTTTTACTAACAATATTAGGGATTCCACTGACAATATCATTGAGTTTCGTGTTAACGTCGACGAATTTATTATCAACAGTTGGTGGACTTCCAAAAAATTCATTAATAGATCTGTTTATATTTCTACGAAAATTTAAGAACGTTTGTACGTGATTAGAAAAATCAGTTCTAAATGCGGTCATTTCATCATTGATTGTTGTTAACGAAGTTGTTACTGGAATTTCCTTATCATCGACGTATTTTTTCGTTGCAGCATCAAAATCTAATTCTGGTGTTCTGAGATTATTAATACCATTATTATTCATGTTGAGAAATGTACGCATTATACCACCGTTGGCTAATATGTACTTAGATTCTTGATCATCGACGTATTTTTTTGTTGCGGCGTCTGTATCTGCGGCTGGGTTTCCAAGGTCTATAATTTTATTTCGATTCATGATAATGTAATCCGTGAATGAATCACCAGCTTTTTTGATATAATCTTTAACTGACTTACCGGAATCTTGTATTTTATCTTGATCAGTAAAAGTAACGATATTATTAACAACCGCGGTAGGGAATCGTATGAGTACATCTGGCAGTTGTATGTTACTTGTTTTTAATCGTCCTTGTTTATCCTGAAAAACAACGACTTCATTTTGATCCACACTTGTAATGTTTAATAAATCATCGATTTCATTTCTGAGCTGGTCAAGAGTTGCATATTTGCATAAATCACCTTGCTGATGAGCTTTACCATGAGAAGATCTTCCGTAAATATCTACCATTATATTTACTAATGTCTGTTTAACTGTGGCAACGTAGTATATTCATGCACGACTTTATGAGGTGGCGTTGTTGATGACGAAATAGCATCAAGTACAGCGAGTACTTCACGACCACATATTGGCGGATCAGTTAATTTTTGTGTTGGTAATGTTGAATACCAGATTGGAATACTTTGCATGCTGCTAACATGTTCTAAAAATTCTTTTGGTGGCGCCAACCCATACGAATCAAAATAAATTATTCCACGTGGATCAATTGCATATGCAACCCGTGAGTGCCACGACCAGAGTTTTTATCGAGATTAATAATACCAGTTTCAATATTGTTTGGTTGTTTTGATAATTGATCACGCATAAAAACACCTCTGAAGTTTTTTATTTTTAAATTTTTAGCAGCATCAAGGAAATCAAAATTGGACATGGGCAGAATCAATGAACTGTCCCGGGAAGTCTTAGACCCTTTCCGTACCATGAATATGGGGTCCCTGGCAATCTTAGACCGCGACCGTATACTGGGCCTGATAAACTTAGACGGCCCGGCTGTGGCACGTTTGGTGCTCTTAGACGTCTTCCGTGTTGTTTTGCCCGTGATCTTTTTTTTTAAGTTTTCTGTGTGCATGATTCCTTGACCCGTTGCTTTCTTTAATGCCATTCCAGCAGCAGTTCCAACAGCGCCTAATGCAGCTGCTTTTGCAACAGCTGGGGCTGCAGCGGCTATTAATGCTGGTATAGCTGCAAGAAGTGGAAATATACCACCAGTCTTAACAATGTCTTTAATGGCACCCGCAGAAAGATTAAGTTTTATACCTTTATTTGATTTTTTGGCTTCATTGAAATGCCTGAGCTGACGTTCTGTAAGAGATAATCTATTTTGATCACCTGCGGTCTGTTCTTCTTTTAGCGATAGTTTTATTCCACAGTTATCTTTTGATGCTGATTGTAGCCTTTTAATCTGACCAGGAGTCAGGGTAACACTAACGTGATTTTATGACATTATAATATCATAAACGATCTAATTACATGTTTTCTACTGGAGCATCAACGACTCTCATTCGTCCACCAACACCTTCAAGTAACATTGATTTATCGCTGAGTATAACAGCGATTGCCCTATAACCACCAGAGGGCAGTCGAGCTACACGAGCTCGAAAGTGTATATCAACGACAGATTGTCTGAATAAATCTAAGTGTTCTAGTGAAAAGTAATATATTGGATACAGTGTTGTAAAATCACGCTGAGATATCTGTAAACCAGAATCAACATTCTGATCACGCCCCATAAATGTCATCAAGCGATGATATGCACGTGCAACGTGATTATTTTCAAAATTTAGCAACACTTCTTCGGAAGGTTCTTGATGTCCATTTATCCTCAAAGAAACTTCACTAACTCCAAGCGTATCAAACACCATTGGATTTCGTTCCTGTGAGTCTACTCTGGCATTTTCCTGAAACGCAATAAATATATGTCGTGGTGCTGACACCCCCTGCTGTGATGCTATCTGCCATGTAAATAAACCAGCAACGGCACCTTGAATACTATCTGTGGTCATAGTCAATCATGACAACATTGATTTACCACCACTGTCCATAAAAGAAAGTAACCGTAGTTCTTCGGTAATCGATGGAGTCATTGTTGGCATCCACAACGAAAGTTTTGTCAGTATTATTTTACCTGCAGCAGCGGCAGCATCACGCCATATTGCATCATTGTCGGTGGCTTTTCTAACAAGTACCACTGTGTGTTTAGCGCCAAATATAACCTTCCTAACATTTCTGCAGAATCCAAATATATGTGACAGTGGAATCGCACATGAAAATTCTTCATCACCGTTTAACATTGTTCGACGTGATGCGAATCCCAAGTTGAAGTTTTCATTCATTGATGCAACTTCAGTTCCAGCCGCATTTAGTGTTACGTTTCTGTTTTCTGGATGATCAGTTGTATCCTTTGCAAACATCATTGATGGACCAGCTGATCTTGAGTAATCATCGCTGTATCTTGCAAGACCAAGTATCGTCGTGGCAACGTCCACGTTTTCCAGGCATGATTCAATATTCTTTCCGTCAATGATATATATGGCACTGTTAAATAAAGCCATGACACCGTTGTCAACAAAACCAACTCGATCACCAATTCCGTATGCTTTATTATTTGCTCGTAAGAGTCTACCTTCTATTTCGATAAATGCTTCAGCGGGCAAGAAATATCTACTTGTATCCTGAACTTGTAATTCAATTCTTCCTCGTGCGTCAGGTACACGTGCATCATAAGAATAATACTGATAATCACGCACCGATTCATCTTTGAGTACTGGTGCGTCCATGTCGAATGCGGAATCAGATATACGTTTGAACATCTTTATTTTATTTGCTATCGTCTAACACGAAGACCACTTCCAGCTATTAGACTAGCGGTTATATTTTTTCTTTTTCTGACATTGGTACACTAGCTAACTCTGCTAGTTTTTGATTAGAAGCTTGATTTATTATTTTACTAATATTTGCAGGCATCACTTCAGTGCTGGCCAGTTTCACTGGTGGCTGAGGTTTTCGTCGTATTAATCGTGCTAGTCTATCTTTGATCGCTGAGAATGCTTTACTAGCAACATCACCAACAGCACCAATACCTTTTTCATGAACAACATCAATAGCTTTCATTCCCAGTTGCTTTGCAATCGGTATTGCTTTTGGGGCTATCCTTCTAAATAGACCTTGAACAACATCACCTAATCCATCTCCGTAGGTTGTTTTGTATATTGGTAATCGTGAATTTATTACCCTGACCATGGTCGGTCCACGTTGAGTATTATGTATGATCATCTTATTATAGTCATTGTATCTAATTACATACTTAATCACTGTGGTAGTCATCGGCGATTTCATTAATGAGAGACCGATACACAATAATATCCATGATACCGCCTGTAAAATAATCGTTTACAAATATCAGCTGCTTCACTAATTATTTCTGGGGAATTTTTACCAGCTCGTTTTCCTCCAATGAGGATTTCTAGTCGATTAACATCGGAGAGAACGCTGTTTGGACAAGTAATAAAACCACTTCCTTGAGCAGTAAAGCCGCTTCCGGTAGAAGGTTCTAACAGTCCTAATTCTTCTAAATCTTTTAGTGATCTTTCTTCTCTTCCTTTCCTTTCTTCTTCCTCCTCCTTTAATTCTGGTGCTAAAGAAAAATATTGTCGTTCTCTTTCTGTATACGGTAGTAACTCTTCCTTTGCCTTTTTCCCTTTACTCTGTTTTTCTTTTCTTTTCTTTTTCTTTTTCTTGTTTTTTACGTTCTCTCTCTTCCATTTTTACTTCCTTATCTAATTCTTTTGCTCGTTTTGCCTGTGCTCTTTCTTCTTGTCTTATTTGTCTCTGTTCTAGTTGTTGTCGCCTTGCACTTTCCCTTTGAAAATCTAAGTCGCTAATATATTTATTTATTTCAAGTTTATACTTAATATAATCTGGATCATTTACTCTAACTTGATCAACTCCTGTGTTTATGCGATATATCCATTTATACCAGCCTTCACGATCTGCAGGTTTTTCGACGTGTTCAGGATTCAAAAAAGATTTTCTATTTTTGAAGGTATCAACAGCAAAAGTATGTAAATCCTCTTTGTCAATTTCCCTAATATGTTTTAAAGCTCCTTCAGTGAATCCATCAGTCAGATCAATCTTTATTTTTGTCTTTTTTGTAATAGCTAATTCAGCTGGTTTAGGGGCTAGTGGTGCTTCAGCGCCTTCAGGTATAAGTATTTGCTGAGCAGCAGCTATATCAGCTGGAAGTCCCCATAAAATCCTTTTTGTTTGTTTTGTTCTTTCTGCTATTTTTCCAGTTGATTCAGCGGTTTTTTCTAATACAGGAAAAAGACCTTTAGTGGTTTCTGTAATAGGTTTAAATAATTGTTTTGTATCCTCTGCAAATTCAACTTGAGATTCCTGACGTGATTGTAGTTGTTGCATAACAGAATCAGAACAGGTAAATATTTTTTAATTGCCTCTAGTCGCTCTCGAGCTAATCTAGCTGAGTGTGGTTCTCCAATCATTATTGATAATATTTATACTGGCTGTTTAATTTACAGCAGCAGAGGAGGTGAACGACCAATATTTGAGTGACCCGGCAAGTAAATGAAACATACCATAAAATAAAAACAAAGAGTCGGAGATAAAGTAACGAGATAAGCTAACCCAATTAGAGAAACTCTCGGTCAGTTAGAGGCTTTAGTTTAGCGTTATCAACCTTATTTTCAGCCTTCGTAGGAACCTTATTTTTTAGACAAATGACAATTCAGGCAAGTGGTCTGTTCACCTCCTCAGCTGCTGCATGATACGCTTAATGTTTTTTTTAGTTTTTTATTCGGCAGGGGGTTTGTTTGTTTGTTTGTTGTTTTTTGTTTTGTTTTTGTTTGTTTGTTTTTCTTTTTTTTTTCTGTTTTTTTTACTTTAATCATAGCAACCTCGGCCTTTTCCGTGACAGAATACGACGAACGTGCTACTTTTATCTTAATGTGTATCATCAACGTTATAAGCGATCTTCGGGAATTACCTGGGGTTTTACATGCGGAAGAAAATTTCTCATTTTAAGGATGAACTCACTTAGGCTGAAGCGTAAATACTTCAGTTAATCAAGAAACAATGATTCTGTATCTGAAATTTAACAACTTTTTGAAAAGAGTACCTGAAATAACTTTACATAAATGTTTCATCCCGAAAATCGCGGAAGTTACAGAAACTCGGATTGAACCAGCTATTTGGTTTAAAGTGTTGATGTTTGACTCGATGTTGGTAGACTGTGATAGCAGAATAGTCTACTGGACTGTGGAGTCTCTCCCCAGGCAATCCAACTTCCATTATGTCGACGAGTCGCACATTCCTGTTGACGGTATTCTCGACTATTTTTCGACTCAAGGTAAGGCGGTTGTCACAATCAAGTAGGCCTAGATCTCCACCTCTGCTTTTGTTGTTGTTGTTGTTGTTGACAGTACTGTTAACTATTAGTAATGTCAAAGAAAAAATAACGGTGATCTACTTGTTTCTCTAGTTGTCACAGTACGTGCTCGATATTCCGAAGGTTTATTTTTCCGAAGGTTCATTAGTCCTTCAAGTAATACGCCCATCTGATATTTACGTTGTTTGGATCTACTTATTTCTGCCAAAGTAGACGGCGTTGTGAGCATGTCCCCCTTTCGATTGACGGGGGAACTAGATGTCAAATGTTCAGGAATATCTCACACACTTGGCAGCCCATATTGATAGTCTTACAATGTAAGACGTTTCCTCAGATATGTTGTTTGGGTCGACGTTTTCCTTCCAAAATAAATGGCGTTGTTTAGCGTGTTCCCTGGTCAACTAATAGGAACTTGAGGCCAAATTTTCAGGAATACCTCATATATTTAACAGCTCATATTGACATTTTTTCAACACATTAATAATAGCTTTAGTGGGACTACACTTACTCTGATGTCTTTTTCCTGAATTATGGACGTTTCGCCCCATGGACGTTTTGGTCCAGGACATTTCGCCTCACTTCAATGGACATTTCGACTCACTTCAATGGACATTTCGCCCCACCTGGTACATGGATGTTTCGCCCCATGGACATTTCGGCCCAGGACATTTTCGCCCCACATCAATGGAAATATCAGACATTTATAGAAATTCATCAGCATTACACCATTGTCTTCATTTTACTTTGGTTATTGTAAATATTTACAAATTGTGTCATGTTTTGTCGATTTTTGGATCGATAATGGTGAAAGTTGTTTGATCGATAATGGTGAAATGGCGTTAAAAGGGGGGTTTGTAATTCTAACAGTCAATATCAAGATCGTATATATTGAGGAATTAGATTTATTCCTTTTCCGAAACCTATAAAAACTAGGATGAATAAAGACTTGTGGTCCCCCGCACATCAGCTAAACAAGGACACAACTGATGGCAATTACCACATGTTTCTTTGCACAAAAGTATGCGACAAGCATGCCCCGTCGATTATTTGAAGGAAAACAAAAAAATTGAAAAAATATTTAAAAAATGAACGTGACTAGAATACCATGTCGGCCAATTCTGCGCGTCGGGTAATTCTGCGCAACGATACGTCATTTCTGTAAACATTGGATCACGTATTATTTTGGGTTAAAAAAAAAATCCATTTTCTATCAAGAAAGAACGATCGTACTTTAATTAAGAAAAGTGATATTCATAAAGTGTACAAAAATATCCCACATTTCAACTCGAAATGCATATGAAAATGTGATTTCTAAATATCAACATGAAGACCCACTCCATGACCTTGAACCTGTAACCCAGAAAATCCTATTTACTATGTATCTTTCAGAATCATACAAATAAGTACATTATTTAAAAGATGGAAATGTATACCTTAAAAAAAATTCTGCATCTTAATCCAAGTTTCCGAGAAGTTATCCCACATGTACAAAATCATGTTACCCAACGCGTCAATGTGCCACTATAACGGGATTCTCAATAAATTCCCCTCCGTATAGTCTGTTTCTAAATATTTTAGTAATTTTTCCCCATAAACAAGTGTGTGTGTTTGTGTGTGTGTGTGTGTGTGTGTGTGTGTGTGATTTGGAATTTTAATGTAGCTTTAACATTTTTTCATTCATATCACTACGATGTCTGCAGTGTGGCAGTTTCTAGTGATGACTAGCACTGGGGCATCATGCCGTGGACATGTAGCATGATGTCCCACCCAGTCACATTTTCCTGAGACCAGACCGACCAGTCCTAACACTAACCTCTTAATGCTGAGTGCCAAGCGAGGCAGCTGTTAGTACCATTTTTATAAGTCTTTGGCATGACTCGGCCGGGGATCAAACCCACGACCTCCCGCATCTGAGGCTGACGCTCTAACCACTAGGCCACCGGAGCGGTCCCCCATAAACAAGACGTTTTAAACACATTACATCCTATTCGTTGTTGTTTCTCTTCCACATAATAGCTTATTTTTTAAAAAATGTTGAACTTTACAAATGTTTTTACAAGATTGGTTTCGTTGCATCTTTTCACAGCTGTGCGCAGAATAGACCGACATATCGCGAGTCATGAAAACATGGGGGTGGTATCCCATGTGTCCAAAATTAATATTTTTTTGAACAGAATATTATGGTGACAATTGCCTCTTTCCAAATGGTAAGCATTGGAGTATTTTATTTTCGTTAATCGGCCAAATTCGGGATGCATTTCGTTTCAATTTTGAAAATTTACATTTTAATATTAGTTATCCCCGAAATAGTGTTTCATCGTCTTGATCTTTTACACGCTCGATGACACTTTACTTTCAGTCATCGAGCTGAATGAGGGGCGAGGAATGAAAATTGTAATTAACAATATTAAGCATGTATTTGCATGTTTAAATCAACACACATCACTAATCAAAATTACATCTCATGACAGGGTAAAAGTGTCAAATTATAATGTGCAACAGTATAATTCTAAACAGTAACTGTCTATGATTTTCTCATTTTTTAAAAATTCATTTCGGTGATGGTCATTTGCAATAAAGGAGTTCATGTTTTCTGTTTTGTCAGATTTACAATTCTGATATTATTGTTTAAAATAAGTCCACAAGAGTTCAAAGGCATAATTGTTTATTTAAACAAATGGCATGCACTTGGTGCTAAGATGGATATATATATATATACACATTAATGGACTACGCACTAGGCATGTGAATATAAAAAATGTCCAGTTTGGAAAGCAATACTCAGTCCAACTTTACTGTTGCTATGTCTAACATGGGCCATACAATCTGGCACAGCATTTAAGCAAGGTGTTCGTGCTGATTGGTGGTTTCCATACTTCTCCCATAACTTGATAAGGCGACCCTGAACTTTTGCTGTCTGTTTCTTTTGATGTCGTCTTATCTTCCCCTCTTGCAACAGACGAACTACAGATCCAGTTTCTCTGGCTTCCTTATAAAGTAAAGTTATGAGGAGATAGAAAGGCAAATTTCCCTTTCTTGCTCTCCTGTTCAGACGATTATGCCACCCTTCCACATTATTATTGGTTTGGATGCTTCTCCCATAAACTGACCAGGAGTCAACAGTCCATATGTCATTGTGAATCCAGTTGTCTTCCACATATCTCAGGAATGACAGCACTCACTGCCTCCGGATCAACTCTTCTTTGTAACTCTGCAAATGACGGTGGTATGTCGTCTGCTGGTAATAGGGGAAGCGTGAAAACCTTTCGCAGCAGTTTATACATACTGTCGTGTTCCTGATAGACCCGCTAAAATTGGAAAAGAAAATACAATTATTTGTGAAGAAAATTTTAAAAAATTGGGATGAACAGAGGTGACTTTTTTGCCTTGTTAGAAATTGAAAGAATTATACATTTTCTTAAAGGAATTAAGATTTTGACTTCTCAAGATATTGAACTTCCCAAAAATGTATGATTTATAAGTGATTTTCAGCATTTCGATAATTGTTTTGAACTAGCTATCCAAAGTCTAAAGAAATCGGAACTAGACTAATGAATATTAACATCGCAGCTCAAAGGAG
>JAECUM010031335.1:0-16981 GCA_016617855.1 Megalonaias nervosa | reverse complement strand
TGATATGACTGTCATAGCCACGAAAGTTATGTAAAACTACGGGAATAAAATCTGGAGCTTGAAATTTTAAATTACAACTGTTATGAGCTGCTCCACGATATTGGCCGGTCAAATAACAATGATCTCGCACCTTATCACAGACTCCGTTGGAGTCTACCAGCAACTTTTCACAAATATGACAATTAACTGCCTCATCAAAATCAAGTTGTTGCTTAGACGTTAGTTTCATTGGAGCTGTTTTAAATAATCTGTTAGAAATTTTATTAACTTCGTCTATTAAATTTTTTAATAGCCATACGGCCCGATTTCTGCCTCTGTACAATTTTATTGGAGTTGAACATTTATCGTTAGCGCAACAAACTACTTTATAAGCTACTCCCAAGGAATATGCTGTTGTATTTTTCTAGTACTGGATTTATTCGGATTATTTTCTGCTCCAACCACAGGAACGAGTAGACACTCGAAATCAGCATAAATAACAAAAGGAATATTTAGTTTATGATCATAATTTTTAAATTAAGATTTTTTCTTTTTTGCCAAGCATAGTTATTCTTTGAACGTTGACACAGTATTTGAGATGCTCTTGCAGTATTCCATCGCCAGAAAAACCATGCAGACATTTATAACAGAAATATATTTTATTTTTATTTTTACTATACTGTCTGCCAACTAAGCCGTTAAAGTTTTTATTAAAACGTAATGATTTCTAACAAACAGCAAGTTTATTGTATTTTGTGTAGCTTTTTCTGAGATATATCTCGGATTAACGTTTTCACACTCGTCAAGACCAAATATATTAACCGAAATATTATTTTGCTTTTCAAACTTTGGTATCTGATTTTCTGTAACTGGAAAGTCTATGCCATTAAAATTTAGTTCGTCTTTGTATTGCAAATATTTTTCAATTCTGTCGGGGTGATCACGCTGAGGATGTTTTGCAGAAAGAATGGGCCACTGGAAACATCTGTTATCATTATTTCTGACATTTATACAGCATTTTTTGTTTTTAATTTTTTGAGGGAGATCGACGTACAAACTACTGCGAAGTACGTTATATTTTGCTGTGTGAAATCAAACTTCTTTTATCATTTCAAATTTCCAACCCGATCCTGCTGCAGTAAATTCTTCTAATTTTTTTTGTTTATTTCTTGATGTATTTCATCGGCGACTGTGGCAATGTTTGTTCCAGTTAATATTTTTCTCGATTTAGCTGTTAGATATGGTTCCGAAATTTCGCGGTCAAAACTTTTGGTTTCAAAAATTACATCAAGTACATCCTCAACTGCATGTAACTTTGATAAAGTCGTATGATATTGGACTATAAGTTTGATACATTTATGAGCCGCAAGTTCGTTTGATATAACAGGTTGTAAAAGATGAAATAAACTTGTGGAGTTAAAATTTGCTAAAATATTTTGATCATCAAGTTTGTAACTATTATCGTAACCGGAAAATGCTGTAGCAATTTTTTCAGATTTGATAATGCTCTTTTTAGCAATATCTCGCAATTTTAACATTATATATAATAATAATATTTTATATTTAATTGAATTTTTTAAAATTAGAGATATGAAATCCTTATAGTATAATGACAGAAATTTTGAGATATCTGAGATTGAGGGCGGAAGAGCAAGAATTTTATCACGTCCACCCAAAGTATAACTTACATGCTGCAAATGCATTGGGTTCTGTTATTAACATAATATCTAAAAAATCTGTTGGCACACCAACGCCAGCTGGAATGATAATTTCAGTAAAAGGCGATAATACAGAAAGAATTAAAATGTTTAGAAAAGATTTTATTTATACTTTGTTTTGCGACGATATTCCAAAAGGACAGCGAGTTCATTAAGTAAATGGAGCAGTTAATGATGATAATATTGAAAATTTATCATTACGAAATGAATTTCAACTTCACCCAGTGTTTGATCTATACGAAACAAATGATCGAGGAATTATTCGACATAAAAAAACAAAAAAAGTTGTTGGAAATTTAAGAAGAAATGGATATCTTGATGTTAATGTACGTGGAACTAAAACTGATTTTATTAAATATAAATCACACAGGTTTGTGTTTGAAACTTTTAATGATGTTATTCCAGTTCGTCTAGTTATCGATCATAAAAATGGTATTAAAACGGATAATCATTTGGAAAATTTAGATTTAGTTACGCCAAAAGAAAATACAAGACGTGGAGCTGGTTCTGATGGTTCTAATTTTAAAAATCCAAAAAGATCAGTTACTTCAATAAATCTAGAAACTGGAGAAAAAATTAAATTTAGATCAATAACAGCTGCTGCAAAATATCTTAAAATTGGCAGGAAATCAGTAAAAGATGTAGCTGATAATGTAACTAAATCAGCAACGTCAATGTTGACATTTGATAGATTTAATTTTAAATACGATAACTAATTATATTTTCTAGATCATTTCGAGTAAGACAATTATGACTAAATTCCATAATATCATCTCGATTAAATCGTAATGTCATCATTTTATTTGTATCAAGTTTTATTTTTTCTGCTACTGTTAATAAAAATTTGTCAGATTCGCCTAATGTTATAATAACATCAACAAAATAAAAATTATGTCCCAACAAACAATTTCGAATTGCCTCAGCTAATTCTCTGTAATTTAATATGTTAACTATTTGATGATATTTTATTTCTCCAAACATCTTATTATTTATTAATTAGACAAAAGATATATTATAATAATGAACTTAACTGAGAGACTAACTGAACTATATTCGGGAGATTTTGTTTTAAATTTTACATTAGAAAATATTTCTAATGATAGATTTGCTGGTTATACTGAAAATGATATTTTGCATAACTATGACGACGAAGATGAAGATGATGTTGTTGTTAGTAAAAAAATTTAAGCAGACCAACAACTGGGCGATATAATGTTAAGTACCATATTGCTAAAAAAAATAATAAAATTTAATTTTACTATCACAGAGCATCAAATATTTTGGCAACTTATAAAACCTTTTTTAAACGTAAAAATAATTGGACAACAAAGAAATATAAAATACGATTTTATTTTTGTTAAAATATTTAATTTAATGCCAGTTGATGATGCAAGAAAATTACATTTAATTTCTTTATGTAAACCAGTAAAATGTAAATCTGTGCTAATAAAATACGAAGAAATTTATAATAACATTATTCGATCATTATAGATTTAGTTGGTACCCAGCTATTAAATTTATCGCTATATCCACGCCATTTGACTAAACTTTTGTTGCCGCGCTTTTTAATAACTTTTCAATAACAAATATATCTTGTTCTGTTTTCTGAAGTTCTTGCTCATAAAAACTGCCAGTTATAGGTTCACCTAATAAATCTTTCAACGAGTATGTAACTGGTATTGTTAAAAGTACTTTATCAACAACAAATACTTCTTCGCTCCAGTTATGAGTATATTCTTTTTCAAATGTTTTTTTCGTCAGAGAAATTCTAACTTTATCACCAACTTTAAATTTATGCCTGCGATACATATTTTCATTTGCTAATATTGGATTTGCAATCGCGTCGTTTGGCGACATTTTCCTTTTGCCTAGCGAAAGGGATCTGTGTTTCGTGTTATTATACTCGTCAACAATTTTCTGTAAATTGTCAATATATTTACTCGTATTTTTAGCTGTTAAATATTTGTGGATTTTTTCGTTGAGCGTGCGATTAAATCTTTCAACGATGACGCTTTTTCCCTCATTTCCTGTGACATATTTTTAAATGTTATTTTGCTCTAAAAACTGTTCAAATTTTTTATTAAAAAATTCTGCTGTATGATCAGTCCAGATTCTGTTTGGTTTGCTTTCTGTGTTAACAATAATTTGTTTTAATGCATCAGTTATCGATGTCCCTGTTTTATCCGAAACGGGTATACTAAACGCGTATTTACTAAAAACATCTACAACATTAAAAAGATATCTCTTTGGAGCGCCATCGGCGCCAACGTTGAACTGAGCAAGATTTGAGACATCAACTAAATCTATCGCCCAGATATCATCAACGGCATTTGCGACAACTTTACGTCGCGGAAACTTTTTTTTTAGGTTTGTGTAGCTCTGAGGCAAGATCATCATATAATTCTTTTTTACCGAGACCTAATTTATATTTTGCTCCAATAAAACCCTGAACCAGCCTTCAGTCAACACGTTCTCGCATATTTACAGGTTTCATATCACGAAGTTCGTCTAACATTACTTTATCGCAGCTGTGTTTATTTTGTTCGTTGTCTGGACGTTCAATGTCTCTGTAGCAGATATCATGGCGCATTGCTATTACATCAACTTGATTGTAAGGCTCTTGTCCTGGCAGCGGATTATCGTTTTCGTCAAGTTATTTATCAAGAGGATTATAAGGTCCAGTGTATTTATGGCCTGGAAATGTCCAAGCGCCTTTTGGTTTCGGCAATTTGCCAATTAATTTATGTCTCTCTATACCAAAACCAATTATTTCTCTGTTGTTGCATTTCTGACAATATGTAACATTTTTATTTCGCTCAAGACATAAATCTTTATGACAATCGCACTCGCATGTCATTATTTATTAATCATCTACTAAAATAATCTTGTCAGGGCAACCCGCTCCGGACAACTTTGTTGTTGGCGATAATTTCTTTAAAAACATACTTTTTCTTTTTCCACAGATTGCACAAATACTTTTCAGCATTATTCTATTATTTTTTGTTTTTTCTGGTTTTTCATCTTTATTTTCTGTTTTAGTTTTACACTTAAGACAATATGTTGACATTATATATATCAGTGAGTTTAGATAAAATTTAAACTTTGTAAAAGTTCAATGCAATCTCGTCATTAGCGTGAGAAGGTTGTTTGTCAAATTGTAAAATAAACTTTAAAAAATCTGGATTTTCGGTCATCTGTTTAATGAACATTACGCAATAGTATCCACAAGCAGAAGTTCCAACTGGTTGAATTTGATTAGAGGAATAATTTATCATTTTCGCAAGAGACTTCGTCTCTTGAATTCTTCTCATATATATTTTTTTATTGCGTCACTTGGTGGAATTCCGAATGAGTCAAAATAATTGTTATCACAAACAGCTACCCAATGTGTGCCAGATCCGTCATTAAAATCTTGTATATTTTTAACGCACGAACCTGGCGTTTCTAGCGTTATTAGTTCATCTTTAGAATAAACTCCACAGAAATTTTTTACTTTTTTTTAGTTTGTCAAGTATATCAAAATTACTTACATCTCTTTGTTCCTGGCAACATTAGTCTTCGTCCTAACAGACCTGGCAATAGACTTCCCGCCAATCCTGCTAGTAATGGAGCTATTGGAATAAATCCACCTTTTCGCCTCGGTCGTGTCTTTTTTTTCGTCGTTGTCTTTCTTTTTGCTGTTTTTCGTTTTGGCATTTTATATTTATCTTTAGATACAAAATTTCTTTATTCCATGACCCTCAACTGCCTTTTTCGTTGCGCCAGATACTGCTCCAGACGCTGCTGCTAATCCTAATGTACTTAACACTGTCAAAATTTTAGGTATTAATGTTCTGGCCATTACAGATAGTGCTGGACCGAAGAAACCACCTTGTTTTACCATCGCAGTTATTTGTGCAGTACTTAAATTTAAAACAAAAGGTTTGCCGCGGTTATACTTATTTGCTTGTTTTTTGGTTAACATTAATTTTGTTAAAGTACTTAAAACACCTGCGTTAGGGTTAATTTTTAATGAAACCTGCCTCTTCTTTGCAACAGCAGCTGCTAATGTTTTAACTTGACCATCAGTCAAATATATTTCTTTTACAATATATTTTGTCATCTTATATTACAGTTACAGATTAAACTTAAAGTTTTTCAAACTTGTACTGACATTTTACCTTCGATAAAGTCAATCATAATAGATCACAAACGCGTACACGTACAACTGCGCCACTGGAACTGCTCCTAATGTCCAAGTAATTTCAATATCAGCAGTTGAAATTACATTTCTTTCATTTTGTTTACTAACATCAAAATAAAATATCGGATAAAGTGTACGAAATTCCTCTACTGATATCTGAGATCCATCTCCAACGTCCTGACACTTTTGCAATGCGTCGAGCAGGTACATGTAAGGTCGAGTAATATTTTTATTAGCGTCATCTGCAAAATTACATTCTATCGCTCGCTCCGGATATTGCTTTGAATTTATTCTAGCATGTATTCGTCTAACATCAGCATTATCAAATATTGCATTATCTTGTTGTTGGTTACAACGTAGCGCTTGTTGCTGAAATACAACAAATAATTGCCGTGGCTTTTGTTCAGTCGACGTCGTTGTGACTCGCCATGTGTAGTCTGTGGTATTTGGAACTGCTGTTTGATATATTTTATGTTGCTGAAAATGAATCTTCTTTTAAGAATATCATCTAATTCGAGTGATTTCGAAACTGTCAGCGTTATTCGTGGCATCCACAGCGCAAGTTTGTTTATAACAAATTGTACAACAACTCCGTCAAATCGAAATAAACAATCATTTTGTTCTGATCGATCTAAAATAAGCGTATGTTTAACTCCACGAAATACTTTATTATAGTCCCTGCAAAAGCCAAATATTGTACTTAACGGCAACATCATTGTAATTTGACGTGATACTGTTGCAAGTGCCTTTCTCTTAACATAACCCTCATTATAACGTATATTTCTTATAGTAAATAAATTATTAACATGATTTAACATTGCAACACCATTAGCATCTCCTGCTGGTGGTGCTGCACCAAGATTATTACAAGCTGCAGTAAGTAAGACTCTTGTAGCGTCTGCATCAGCCGCTGCAGCTGGTGGTAATATATTTAAAAAATTAGCATTAGCGATAAGAAAATCTCTTACAATTACAGCTTGTGCAGCAGCATCACCTACGGCAACTAAAATAGGTACTCCTGAAAAAATTTCAGCTGATGCAAAAACACCTGACAAACCAGTTCTAGTATCTTTAAACCACATCATATTAGTTGCAGCTGATTTGAAGTAATCATCAGAAAACGAAATAGTATTTAAGATTGTACTTGCAACTTGTAAGTGACTTGAAATATCTTCAACAGTTTGATTGGTCAGCTGATATCTAGCACTTTTAAATAAACACCAACCGTCATTTATAAGAGCTACTTCTATGTTAGCTGCAATTGCGACAGGTGGAACAGCTACTGTCATAATCTGGCCACGAACTTCTAACATTGCTTTATGAAGCAGTAGAAATACGTCATCGTCTCGAATATTAAATGTTCTGACGCCAGCCTTATTAGGTTCGTTAGAATTTTCATCGAGATATTCAATATATTCAAATTCTGTTACCGTGTAGTCTGCGTCATAAATTTCTGCTAAATCAAGATAATTTTTTGCAAACATTTTTTTATTTATTAGGTTATATAAAATTTTGTCATCAACGATAGCGAAGCTATTTCGGTGTTGTTATTTTAGATATCAATTTTTGTATAATTTGTTCTCCTTTCGGTGATAAAAGTTTTTTTGTTGTTCTTATCATTGCGCGTTGAGTTTCTTTTGTTGGTGCGATTTCTGAAATAGCTTGTTTTATTGTTGGTACACCGTCTTTTATTTTATCAGCTATTTTTTGTCCCACAGCAGTTCCAGCAGCAGATGCTGCTCCAGTTGCAAAAGCTTTTGATGCGTCAAGTGCAATTGGTGCAACTTTATGAGCTATTCCTGGAGCATTTTCTATAATTTTAGCAAATATATTTCCCAAAAATCCTCCGACTAATTTTCTTCTATAAACTTTTTCTCTCTGTTTCATTATATCTGAGGTTGCATAATTTTATTGTCAAATCTTTTAGATTTACTTAGAAAATATGTTTACTATTGTTCGCGTAAGTGTAAATAATAAGTAACAACCTCGTTGTTAAAATCCAGTTGTTGTCCAGACTGATCTGTCAATTGCATATTTACTTCTGTTATTTGATTTTCACCGTTTAACTGATAATAAATAATATGACGTGGACTAATTTGCATAAGAGAACCTGGTGGTGAAAAACTGTATATGGTTTGTTCTTTACTACCCTTAGCTGAGTAAGATCCAGATGCAATAGAGCAATTTATTAATATTGCGTTTACATCAGTTATATTTACTGGCAGTTCACCGTCATATGTAAATTTTTTATTAGGAATAATAGCAACATAAATGTCATGGAGAAATCCTATCAGTGGCGCAATACTCGTTGGCGAGGTGAAAGAAACTGACATATGTCTTAATGTCATTCTGGCGCGTAAAGCATTATAATTTGGTGTAAGCTCTAAATTATCAGCTACACCTCCATTTTTTGTTATTAATTCTTTTATTATTTTATTTAGGTCGGTAATATTATAAGCTCCTTGTGGAATTTTAAAATCTTTATATTTAGGTGATGCTTCTCCAGTTATTTGTTGTCGCTACCCTTCCTAAAAATGCATACGGTTTGAATTGAAAATGATGCTCCCTGCAACATCTAATGGTAGCCATTTTGAAAGATTTGTTACCGTTACTCCTAAATAGATGGTCATTTCAACATTTAATATTCAGTGAAAACCTTCATATGAACTGTTGGTTCTGAATGAAAATGATATTACCTCATCGAAAGATTGTCATGAACGCTGTGTTATGGCTAGTCCTAAATAACAATTTCTTCGGGAAGACAAAGCTTGGCCCATATTCTCAAAAGTCCCTACTGCAGCATTGTGCTGAAGAAAACTGTCAAAAGCTGCTTCTGCCAAGGAAGGCAGATCGAAATCTCTTTCGTTTTCCTTTCGATTTCCACTTATCAAAAGGAAAACAAAGTTTAAATACACCATCTTAAAAAAACTCCTTACTTTTTTTGTCACCGCTTCGGTGGCCTACGTGGTTATAGTGTCCGCCCTGGATACGGGAGGTCACATGTTCGAATGCCGGCCGAGTCATACCAAAGACGTATTAAAAAATGGTACTAGCAGCTGCCTCGTTTGGCGCTCAGCATTAAGAGGTTAGTGATAAGAATGGTCGGCCTTGTGTCAGGATAATCTAACTGGGTGGGACATGATGATACATGTCTGCGGCATGATGTTCCAGTGCAAGACATCACTATAAAACTGACACACTGCATACATCGTAGCGATATGACTGAAAACGATTATAGATACGTTAAAACTCCATATCACACACACACACACACACACACACACACACACACACACACACATTTCTTTTGTCTTTCCCTGTGTCACGGAATTGTATATATTTTAATATTTATGTATTATATTTGAACTTTGGCAGCTGTTGTAAGGCCATCTGGATGTGTCTGGAAGTTGGTGTGCTTTTAGCCGTGGAGCTGATAGCTAGGATGCAGAGTCGTGGTGCTCGGTGGATTGGTGTATAACCTGTGTGCTGCGGTCGGTGATGACGTTAGCTTGGAGGAAGATCGTGGTTACCTCATATCGAGGGACCAAAGCTTTGGGACCAACTTGTCTACAGGGAACAAAGCAGTTCCTGAGATCCTTCGCCAAATTGGAAAGGGCGGGACATTCGTGGTGTCTCCTTAATCATCCCACAGAGCGGTGGGACTGAAGATACGTTGTGGTCGTCAAATGGATGCCACAAGTTATTTCCCATTTTTTGTTATTTTCATTATCACGATCTGAGTGAAAATCTAATTTACCGTTATCACTATTTGAGTGAAAATCTAATTTATCATTACCACTATTTGAGTTAAAATGTAATTTACCATTATCAATATCTGAGTGAAAATTTAATTTATAAGTATCACTGTTTGCGTGAAATCTAAATTTATACAGTATCAGTATTTGAGTACAAATCGTATATATAGTTCCTACTTGTGGAGCAAGTATCATATGTAAAAGAACAAGTTACCATACCTTTTCCGTGGTGATAGATCGTCAGTTTTTTAATTTCACTCGGAGCGCCTCATTGTCAGATTTAATCATTTTTTGTTCATATCACAATATAAACGTTTAATCTTTTCTCTAAGTATTTTTGGCATCGTATTATCACACGTTTTACGATATTGTTCGAGCATTCTAATGAGAGCTGCAAGTTCTTTTAACGTTATAACGTTTCTTATATGAGGCTTAACTATGTATTCGTATCATTTCCATCCTACCATCTTTCATACATAAAGATCTTCTCTGGCTTCATAATCTATAGTTTGTAGTGTTTTCCTCTCTGTATGATAGCGTCGGTCACCAAATATTTTGTTTCTCCAGACTCTGTCTCTAGACTTGAAAAATGCACAAAAGTCCAAATTCTTCGAAGCACTATTCTTGCGCGGATTGATGTTGAGAACATTTTTTAGGTTAGGGTACTGTAGAAACATAACAAATTTTAATCATTGTGAGATTAATTAAAAGAACTTTGCTATTTTGTTTACTTTTGCATTCAGACGTGAATTTTATGTTGGCTGGGTTAAAGTCTATTTCGATAATAGATACAATACCCTAATTTGGTTTGACACTTAATGTCGGTTTAGAATCGTCACTAATCAGTGACCAATTTTTTGTTCCATCTTTTTCAGATATGATTATCATTGGTATGACAGTTATAATCGCTTCTTAACCAATTTTATTACTATCTGTAATCAAGAGTTTTTTTCTTAAACAAATGTGTACCATTTGTCACCGAGTGAAACAGGTATAGGATAGATACTGTATAGGTGACACGGAATATCGAATAAAATATGTAAGTTCAGTGACAATTTGCATGATTTATGTTGAAAACTAGTTATAAAATATTAATACTTGATGCTCCTTTTTCGTTGTTTGTGGTTCGTTTTTAGGCATTATTGACAGCGCATTTTCATAAATGCATACTAGAGGATCAAGTCTTGCAACATTTTAAAATCTATTAATCTGATGTGAAGAGAGAGAGAGAGAGAGAGAGAGAGAGAGAGAGAGAGAGAGAGAGAGAGAGAGAGAGAGAGAGAGAGAGAGATGAAATGGGCCTAAATATGGAAATACAGGTCTGAAGAATATGGATAAGAGGTATACTTCCTAAATGGAAAAAGAGAGTAGTTCCATGAGTGATATCGCCACCATGGCGATATCATTTTCTCCCACTGATATATTTCGGTCTCTTATTATGAAATAAAATAAATTCTGGTGTCATATTTATTCAATGTACATATATCTGTAATTGCTTTCTCTTTATGCATATATCCTTTTTGAAATCAGTTAAATTCTTTGATCAAATTATTGGTCATCCCTCGTTATTAGTTATCTCTGATAATCTGAAAGAATTGTATAGTCAATGAATCTCCTATCTTCTGCGTAATAAAATTATACGCGAATTTTATGTAATTTAAAAAGTGATATAATATCGAATACATACGTAGAGCTCTGAATGACCGCCTGTTATACACTAAGATTATGTTACCTTTTAAACTGGTCACACTTAGCTGCGGTATCACGCATAGCATCAATCATACACTAGCCTGTGGCTACTCCAAATGGATTTCCACTGTTGGGAATGAAACAAGAGGGTTAGCTTAGGCACTGTACAAACTGACCGAAAGGTATATTACAAAATCAACTACATCAACAAAAAAAAAAAAAAAAAAAAAAAAAAAAAAGATATTAATTACCTTTCCAGCCATCAACAATTTCAAGAAAACCAGTAGTCAAAAGTCTTTACTCAGAGCTATATTTCTGCACAAATCTTGCAACGAATATGGTCATGTATTATAAAATCAGAAACTTGAGACATTTCTATGTCATGAATTGGATATTGTAAAGTGGTTATTCTTATTAAAATTTGGCAGCCATTTTGATTACTTTTTAAGTTTACTCTCTGTAGTTCGAACTAATCCTTTTGTAAAGAACTTTCACCGCAAGAGGGCATCTATGAACCAAATCGATATATTTTTTAATTAGTATAGTCACATTTTTAGAATTTTGTACATGCCTTGCACAGCGTCTATCCATAACTGGTCCAAATCAGTCGTGACCCCAAACGCGAGAGGGTCATAACTTCAGAGGCCCTCATAATACACAGGATTACCTCCCTTCTAACACACATTGAACAATATTCAAATATTTTCCCTTGTAAACCAACATGTGACACACCCTACCCCAGTGCACAACACTATATTGACCATGTTGCCTTATATCTACCGTCCTCTATCAGCAAAGAATAAGCAGCAGAAGATCCATGGAACTCATGAACGTGTTGAAGTTGACACTATTGCCACTTTATTTGAAAGCTTCAGAAGACCTGTGTGTATTACGTCTATCTCAAAAGCTTTACAATTGCTGCAAATAAATTTGGTGTCAGTCCGAAATATTGAATTTTTAATCATTTTTGCTGACACTTATTCGATATTAAATTATTTACACTATATTCTTTAAACGTAGAAATTTCAGAAATTTTGGTAAGCTTGAAAGAATATAATCATTGTTTTATTTCATATTTATATCTATGGTATAAAACTTATGAATGTTTATTTCTTTTTCTGGAATTTTATTTTCTATAGCAATAATTTCAATAAAGCTATTTAAGCCAGACTTTATGATGAGAGTTCACCTTTGTTACAGTTGATCCCATATCTCTCTCTCTCTCTCTCTCTCTCTCTCTCTCTCTCTCTCTCTCTCTCTCTCTCTGCGTCCCCCAATGACATGAGACAATCAAAGATAAAAATATATAATTTTAACGTTATCAGATAGCTGAACTAATCCTGGTAATAGCATATCTAATAAACTGTATCAAATATCTTCTAAAAGTCTTGAGTTATCTTATAAATTTAATAAACCATGTTATAAAGTTGTTTTGTTTAGATGTCTTTTAAAGTTTATAAGATACCGAGTAAACTTAATTAGATATATCTTTCTAATTTATAAGATATCTTGCAAGGTTGATTAAATATTTATTTAAAAAGATATCCCCTAAATTTTATAAGATATCTAGTTGTTGATATTATATATTTGACATGTTCAGCTTAGATATATTATAATTTTTTGTAGGATATCTTAATAACTCTATAAGATATATCATGACCTTTGCAAGATATCATATAAACTTTGCTAAAGTGTCTCAATAAAATGTCTATAAGATATCGGATATACTTCGAAAATTGTCTAAATTAAATTTCTGTACAAGATATCTTCTAAACCTTGAAAAATGTCACAATTAAATTTCTTCATAAGATAGAAACTTTGAAGTGTCTAAATTTAATTTCTTTGTAAGATATCGGCTATACTTAATGAGATATCTCATAAAAAAATTAGACATTAAAGACATAAATATGTCTCTAATGTTTATTCCAAATAACTGCTGTTGACGATATAGGTCACAGTAGATAAATTTGTATTTGTACACTCCCTAACTTTTCAAGTAGAAGGCATGAGCCAAATTCACATGGGCGCCCGCACATTTCAGTTCTAAATATGTTTTGACCTACGTCCGTAAAACTTAATAGCTGACGATTACCTGTTTGCCACCCCACCCCACCCCCGATGATTCTCTCTCATTGTCATAGTAGAAAGGAATATCATTTCTGTACTTTTGACAAACAAACGTATCTAGTGCATTGCGTGCATTAGATGTTATTTTTCTATTGTAATTGTAACTCTATAATATTGAGGAAAAAGAAAATAATGAGCTCCAAGTTTTTGGAAATCAATTTGTATTCTAAAATTTCTTTACGTATACGATAATAAGATAAAGTAAGCTGATGGTTTTCCAGTGTTTTGTGTGTTAGTCACTCACTGATCGCAACTTGTTTTGATACATATTCCTTGCTCAATAATATTTTGCTTATTTTCACAGATACGTGAAGTTAAAAATCTGTAAGCATTACGGATAAAGTTTGTAACACGGCGTGGTACCTTTTGTTTATTTTTTGAGGAGTTATATATTTTCAGCATGTTGTCATTGTTAATTAGTTAAATTTTCGAACTTTGTTCTCTCCGATCATTAATTCTTACAAATATATTATAGCGCTTATTACAACCACACTTAAAATACACTTATGAATTGTCTCAGTATCGGAAGGCTGGACCAAATGTTGCTACGTTTTCTCTGATAAGCATGAGGATTTGTAGAGAAAAAAAAGAACAACAAAGATTCATCCAAATTATTATGTTCTAAGTAACCAAACATTGTTCACTTTTTCATTCAGGTAATTGAGCGACTTTGCTCAGATTCCGTTGACTTCATTAATTTTCTAACACAATTCTTGTATGATTTTATCATGTCATAGTTCTTCGTCATTTACACCATTGGGATCAAATAGATACTTTCTGAGGATGCTAAAACATTACCAGTAACTCCTCCAGTCATACTTGATGCAGTTGCCATATTAGTGATTGCTCTATTTAACGGTAATACACTTTTGTAAATCTCAAATGTTGAATCGAATTCTTCGTTACTATTATTAGCTCTACTAGCTAAAAAAACCAAACAATTTGCTGTATCAGAAGTTTTTAAATGATCTCAGTTATAGTACTCACATCAATAATTTTTAAACCAATTCATGTTTAAATGTATCTATGCAGCTGTATTTTGTCGATAGAGCTGTATTGATTCTTTCCCGTTATTCTAAAGTACTTGTTTTCAATACTTTGCGTATATTTATTGCGAGATGTTTTTCTTATCTGACCTGTCTTCAAACACATGTTCCTGGTTTTATTTTGTATTACACATCATTCAGAGATTTGTTCGACCAATTTAACTTTTAATCTAATTTGTCAAACACTTATTGTACCACACAGATATCAGGAGCATATTCCTTGGTGTCTGTTTTTGAATTTTCGATTTTTGCAGTGTGCTCATTGTTTAGAGTAATAACGTTTGATATGTTGGTTCTTTAATCTCGTCACCTAAGTAAATATATAAATCGCAGGACATCTTTTATATGTGTAATCGAATCTTTCAATCACAGTTATTTTTTTTCATCATTCAGTTTGTTATTTCAGTGAAATAATTAAATTTTCTTTCTTAACTGCAAAAAGTAGGAGCGTTACTAGTCTGTTCATCTTCCAACTTTATCACGCCAGCTGTAAAGTCATCAAATAAGATTTTATTCTCTATAACATAATAATTTTTTCCCTCGTAATTTAATTCTTCCTTAAACTTTTAAAATTGAGTTTAAAGTATTGTGAATTTTCAAACAGTATTTAATGTCCTCCTTTTCAGTCATTAAGTTACAAAGCTTGTATGTGTTTTTATACTTTCTTCTAACACTTCTGTAATGTGCGATTTTTAACTAAATAAGTTTTAATTTCATTCATATTTTACAACCTAATATTACTGTTGTTTCTAGGAGGGAGGAAAGTTTGGTTATGATGATGATGCACCTGCAATTTAGATGTAAGAAATGTATAGCGTAGACTCAGAAACAGAGTTGTAAAATAGGAGTTGTGTAAGACTTTTCAGGCATTTTTCTTTACTTCTGTCATTATCTGATTTACTGTCGTAGGTTTAGATTTTGCAATCGAGATAAAAGTATCTTTTTATGTTCACGGACACACATTTTGTTTTTAATCTATTTACCTGCTGAATTAGATAGCCAGGTAGTACCCGTTGTGCTATTAAATAATCAATTGTAAACTGAGACAGCTAAATAGAACAAATTAAGTTTGTGACTTCTTTAATATCCATTTTGATAGCAAACTGTCTGAACATTTGAGGCATCATTTGCTCCAATCGTCGTACAGCATTGCTTAGAAAAAGCTCGTTCATATTTTTCAATAGAAATGCAATAACCTAAAAGTACATAAAACCATTTACTTGATTTAACGTAGATACTTATTCTTTTGTTAGTCTGTTGCTATCTTGTAGAAATGCATACGTTGATCCTGCTTTTTTGTCCCTTGTATGCATTGAACTTATTTATTCAGCAATAATTTTCTCTAGTGTTCAAATATTCCAGCCCCGTAATGATATTTAAATTTTTAAGGAATATTTATTTGATTAAACCCAGGTGTACAGTATTAAGTTCTTCCGAACAACCTTTTCAATAACTATTTATTTCTTCCATTATTACAAATCCAATCGTGAGGAAGAATGTTGGAGTTATTCGATATTTTGTTAACGTTGTTCTAAATCTATAAGATTGTTAGATTATAAGACCGATCATTAGATAATGATACTTTGCATTCATTATAATTGATTTGCCAGAATTATTTATCCTCTTCTACTCTGTATATGTTCACTGCATAATCATTGTCCAATTGTAAAATGTAGCTGGATAAAATGTCAATTATTTGTTCTCGAGATATATTTTCTGTGTAGTATGCTTTTGTTCTCTTTCTATAATAACATTCCGTTAGGTGGACTGCATGAAAGTCTTGTTTGGCTTAGTTTTCTTTTTTTTACAACTCTGAAGTCCATTATTTATTTATCTATTATTTTTAATTTATGCAAACGGCTACGTCTAAGTCTATCTATCGTTTATCAGTGGGCTTATGGGTTATGTCTAGAAAAGATTTACATTTGAGCGCAACAGTGCCTAGTATCATAATAGTTGGGTGACGACGATTACATGTCGAGTATTCAATGCTGATAATTGTCAGTAATCACTTGGATGACATTGATTACCTGCTGATTTTTGGTTGTATCAACGAACGGTACAGGATGTGAAAATTATAACTGTAGGTCGTATGCGTTTCTTCTGTGGCTTTATAAGGTCATCGGATTGTTTGTTCAACTTCCAAGGCTCAAAATATAATGCGAGAAAAGCAAGTATTCCCATAGCGTGGGGTGGGTTGATGTTGGGGCGGTATTACTTATTTTTCAAACATAATAATAAGAACTTTTGTGGCTGGGAAAGGAACATCTGATCTAAACAGAATATATCGTGGATGGGTGTTTCTTTTTCTTTTTAAAGGGTGTTAACTAATGAAAATGAAAATTAAAGTTGTTTTTGTGGGTAGTCGAGAAGGAATGGCATATATGCTGTATAAACTAACGTCATTTTAATCGCCTTCAAGCTAACAGGTAAACTATTGTTTAGTCATATAATAATTATGAAATGTGAAACTGATATTACTTA
>JAECUM010031334.1:0-22704 GCA_016617855.1 Megalonaias nervosa | reverse complement strand
TTGACAAAGACTAAGGTACCTGCTGCATTAGATCCATCAACGATTATCGTGATAAGAAATTTATAGAAAGGTAATTTTTTATTCCGGTTTTGTTGATATCTTCTCAGGGATACTGTCAATTTCCTTTTAAGAACAATGCATTGAATTTACTTAAATGCTTACATTCTTATCAACAGTTGTGCAATATCCCGATCGAGACACTGAAAGTTACGAGTTAATGAAATGATTACATGGGCAGTTTTAAAAATTAAAATACCCTGAACAACCATGTTTACAAGGAGGCGGGGTGTGTTGTATAAAATTCATTAATTGAATAAGCTTCCTTAAATGTTAATCTTAATTAAATTTGACTATGTATGATTTTTTAATGCTCATTTAGGGATCTGAAATGTTTACGTATGACTCATTAGGCATCGCTCCTGGCGATCGAGTCACCCTGTCCATCAAGATAGAAACTGTCAAATGTTGCTAAATTAGGTACATGTAGTGACTTAAGTTATATGAACCAAGTCTTTAACTAAAATAAGCATTGTTCCATTTAGATTGTGACCAACTTGAAATTAACTCGTATTTCTTGTCTGAAGACATTAAAGATGCATTCTCATTTTTGTCAGAAATGATCATCTCCTTTCTCAGAAAGTTTCTAAAGAAGAAAATAAAACACGTAGAAAGAAGAAACATTTGAAAGTAATTAAATCGAAGACTCAGCAGCAGCAGTTTTAAAACGCTAAGATTCAATGACATGCTTTAGAATGAAGTTAAATGTGCTCTGTACTATTATGTTTTTATATTTACCGTCCCCTGTCCAATTTTTAACTTCACTTCTAAAAATATCAAACATAAATGCAGTTCTTATTGTAGTGAAACTGCTAGCCATTATGTCAATTTTGGATTAGCTAGATACACCCTTCTGTTTCCGGTGGCCTAATGGTTAGAGTGTCCACCTCGGATGCGGGAGGTCGCGGGTTCGAACTGCGGCCGAGTCATACCAAAGACTTGTAAAAATGGTACTTACAGCTGCCTCGCTTGGAACTCAGCATTAAGAGGTTAGTGTTAGGACTGGTCGACCTGGTGTCAGGATAATGTGACTGGATGGGACATCATGCTACATGTCTGCGGCCTGATGCCCCAGTGCTAGACATCACTATGAACAGCCACACTGCAGACGTCGTAGCGAAATGACTGGAACATTGTTAGAGCAACGTTAAAAATCCAAATCTCGCACACACACACACACACACACACCCACCCACACACACACACATTTGGCGTCCTCTGTCCAATTTTTAACTTGGCGTCTAACAATAGCAAACATAAATGGAATTCTTCCTGTAGTGAAACTGCTAGTCATTATGTCAATTTTGGATTGGAGAGATATACCCTTTTTTATCATTAATCACGTGGAAGCCCGACACATATTTGCACAGATGTAATGTAAAGGTTGAGTGCAGTGCTGCAGTTCCACATCCATAGTTCTTGACATTCGAGGAATGATCTTGTAATTTAATCAACACAGCTACAAACAGGCTTAGTCTCATCTAGCACCCACCCGTTGACCCATTTATACTCCACACAAATCTACATGATTCTTATATACATACATACGGAAGGCTCGGGGGAAAACCACTTGTCCTCTCGTCCTGACCTGGTAAAACTTGGCTGGGCCGCGTAAAACGTGACTACGCACTCGTCCCCGTAGCCGAGTAGACGCAGAATTTGCATCTTGACAATAAATTGGAGTGCATTTTATGTTCTTAACAAAGGCCAAAGTTCAACATCGCTTAAAATTTGGTATGCGTCAGTTATAAATAACCTTTGCCTACTTTTGTAAGTGGATTGTAGAACATGTTGCAAAGGACGTGACTTCGTTTTTTGTGGTTTTTAACACAGGTACCCGATGTAAGTTTCATACTGATGTGGTTAAATATTATAGCCATATAATGTTACAGTTTCTCAACAGTTATTGTTGGTTTCCCAGCGAACTTTGCATTGTCACTGATACATTTCAGTATTTTTGGCCTCATTTTGATGTGGAGAAAGTTCTGCTTTCAACCATATGTCACAATCTTTGAGAGTAAGAACTTGGAGACGTAAAAAATACAGAAAATTTTATAATGGTTTTTTTTTTTTTTCTGGTTAGGCAATGTGACATTTGCCTCGTGTCACCGGTATTTTCAAGACTGAAGCTTCATCGAAGCTTCATTGTCATGCCGAAGGGAAGACGCCAGCAGTGATTTCTGGAAGCATGTAGTTATTTTGCACAAGAAACGTGTTGCTAAATACATTCCAAACGAGTATTTAAGTGCCACGGCCGAGTCTCATCAACTTTCACATACTGCATGCCGTCTGAATCTATTTATGGAGCAGATAATTTCTAGACAACAGCTGATCGGTCGAAATCTAGTTGGGGTAATGACCTGTATATGTTACAGTTATTTTGGCAAGTAAGCAATCTTCCTTTTAATGTCGCTGTATTTAGCTTTCTATATCGGAACAGTGACCAAAATGGATCATTTAGTTCGAAAGTTTGTGAAAATTGCTACTCTCAGTCTCAGAATGTTTCTTTTAAATGCAATTAACTGACATTTTTATTACGAAAAGTAATTAAATACTTATAAAGATAAATATTTAACAGCCTCTTTACTTTGGCGTGACCGCTTCGGTGACCTGAGTGGTTTGGGTGTCCGGCTGTGATGCCGGAGGTCCCGGTTTCGAAACCCGGCCGTGTCATATCATGGACTTGTAAAAATGTTACTAGCCGCTGCGTTGTTAGGCGTTTAAGGTTTCCCCATATCAAACGGTTTAAAATGCGTAATATCTCGTGGAAAAGTAGAATAATGACACAAATTACTGAACCGTTTCACTGTAAACTCGAATACAACTAAGAAATCAGAGCTATGGTGGCGCTCTACAGGATTCGTGAAACTTGCCAGAATTATTCCTGAGATGATGCCACCAGTAAATTTTACAGTTTGTAAAGGGATGTAACAGATGTGGTTCATGGAAGTCAAAGGTCAAAGGTTAAAATATTTGCTTATTGTTTCCTATGGAAGAAAGCGAATTTGCTTAGTCATCATTTATTTTTTAATTTCATTGCAAATAAATGGAAAGAAACATTTTCACCTTATATTTCTTTGTGATGTGATGTGATTATGATTTTTAACGTAGCTTTAACAATTGTTCAGTCATATCGCTACGATGTCTGCAGTGTGGCAGTTTATAGTGATGTCTAGCACTGGCGCATCATGCCGCAGACATGTAGCATGATGTCCCACCCAGTCACATTATCCTGACACCAGGCGGACCAGTCCTAACACTAACCTCTTAATGCTGAGCGCCAAGCGAGGCAGCTGTTAGTACCATTTTTGTAAGTCTTTGATATGACTCGACCGGGGATCGAACCCACGACGTCCCGCATCCGAGGCGGGTGCTCTAACCACTAGGCCACCGGAGCGGTATTTCTTTGACATTATGTAACAGTTTTAAATTTAATTTGACATCATTCATATATTCTAAGACTTCTAATTTCCCCATAATTAAGGTCACTACTCATACAATACTGCCTCGAGGTATATTATGTAAGCAAGAGCAAAATAAGCATAATTAGCTTTTTTTCATGGATAAAATCAATTTTAATGTAATATTTTGTTCAGAACATTATACACAATGATATGAAAATAAGAAAAATAATTGCACACATTTTCATATTTGTATTAAGGTGGCGCTTTAGAGTTTCGTATTTTGCATAGGGTTAGAATTTTAATGAAAAAGAATTTCCCGGATGTCCTCACTGGTTATACTGGCTATTTAAAAAAGACATTGTATATCTTAGGTATTGTTCAAAGAACCTTTAATTCCCTTTATTTTGGTGTATGATTGATGGGTGTAATATGGGTTATAGAGTATACAGTTTGGCCTTACTCCAGATGTGCACCTTTCAAAAAACTGCTAGCTCCACTTGGTCATTATCACTTCCTGGACTTCAAAGGTAAATTGTAAAAAAAGGAGCGATAACTATTTTTTTACATTTTATATATTTGGTAATTCATCCATTGCACTTTCAGAAGCTGATTTTGTCTAGAAGGGCAAAATTCATTTTCACTATTTTAATAGGTGCTGAAGATAGTGTACTTTAAACTAATTCAGGCAGATTTTTTTAGCACAAGGGAGCAGTCGTTTTAGTTAGCAGCGTGCTTTGATGATGTACAATATCCAAAGAAATGTCAGCCACATTACATCAAAGTAGCATAGAGGTATGCCAACATTCTCTCCACTGTGCATGTTTCAAATGCAAACAACTTTACCTTACATACGTCACTTTCTCAAAAGTACATACCTGGTGAGTGCCCCCTATGTGTGCAGTTGCAATTTCTGGAGTTACAAACCTTGTTTCATATTCTGTGTTTATCCAAGGAACTATGTATTAGAACATGTTATTTATCCGATGTAACATCGAGGTTGAATCAGATAGATATTTTTCTTGAAAGATAAAATTTTCGTATTGCAGGACATTATATAATTTGTTTGTTCGTAATCATCTTTTTCGGTACTTTTGCCTTCTTTTTACCATTCCATGCTCGAAGGGGTATGAGAGCTCTACTTTAATTCTTTAATTTTCCGAAAAATGTCTTAAGTGTGTGTATTTAACCATTGTGTGAGCATTGAAATGAAGAATTAAAATTTGCTTTGAAGTTGGCCAGGAATGACCAGAAAGGCAACAATCAGGAATTACACCAGTCTGCCAAATATGATACGTTTCTTTCTTCCAGTAAAATAACCAGCTATATTCGCTTTTAATGTTGTACGAATGTATCCTTTCGCTACTAAAGTCTTTCAGCGATTTATAGACAGGTTAACAACCCTTGTTCATAAACCGTTTTCATTTACTAGGCAGGGTTCTAATCAATTAACGGTATTTTGCTGCAATGCATTATGCGCGCGCGCGTGTGTGTGTGTGTGGTTTTGTACGTGTTTTCTTTTCTGTCTTATTCCTATGTCAGTCTTTTACACAACTTCTACAATTGAAATAATTATGAAAATGAAAAGCTCAGCTTCCGGAATTCAAATCATGTTGAATTTATGCACCATACAATAAGTATAACCCAAGTAATACAAAATACCTATTTTCGTTGTGTGTGTGTGTGTGTGTGTGTGTTTCTTTCTTAAAAATTTTAATATGCACTAAAATTGGTTGTTGGAAAACTTGAATTGAAATGTCGCTTCTTCGAAACAACTGAATATGATATTGGAAAAGAGAAGGGTTTTGCTGTCTTGCAAAAACTCACTGTTTGGTAAATGTTGACAGGTAGCGTTTGGTATTCAAACACAAATGTGTACATCACACGACTTGTCAATTTTAAGTTCAAATTTGGTGATTATAAATACAGATCACGTGAGACCCGTGAACTTAAAGAAAAAATATACTTTATCAGATATTATTCGGCTTTTAGATACATGAATTGTATTCAAAGATTTTAAAATTTGACCTTTGGATATGACTTCACGAAACAAAGATTGGACAAATCGGACTTCAACAACTCATAAACCAGCAGCTGTATGCTGTGTCCTAGTTTGTTGATGTTTTTATTTTTCATTTCTTTATATGCGCGTGGGACGTGCTACAGACCGACAAGTTATATTATACGAAGATGTTTAGTATTTATTGATTAAACCCACTTTATAAGGATGAAATGAAAATATATTAAGAAGGATTTGGTTTGGTTTCGTATTTTACGGCGTATTTTGGTTTCGTATTTTACGGCGTATTTTGGTTTCGTATTTTACGGCGTAGTAACGCACGACGGTTATTTAGTGTCGAGGCAATTGGAAACAAATATCTTATCCAGGGACACACTACGGTAGCTGAACCGAACTAATCAGAAGATAGGATTCGAACCCGTCGCTTTTGGTTGCGCACTCACCACCCGGCTCCCTGCTGAGAAGGAAGCCATTGATTGGTCAGAAGGATTAATTGCTTGGGATAGAATGGAGAGGATATTCTGTATCCAACTGGAGTTTCCTAGTTTCTGATTGCAGACCTTTGAATTAATAGGAAACGCATGTAGCCGTTTTAGACACAAATGACTGCGTTCTAAAGTACATCAGAGTTAACTCTTGAAACTGTTACATGTATAAGGAAGATGTAATCCGTCATCGGATTTTGCTAGATGTATGTTGTAAATTTGCTATCGCCTAATACAAAAGTTTGTTTACTTCCGATCGCGTCACAGCTCATCCGGTTGATTTCAGTCCATATCAGGGTCTCATTGCAAATATGGAATGTAATGACTCGAACAAGCTGTGTCTCGAAGTGAAGTTAGTTTGCTCTAGTTATGTAATGTAGCTCTGTAATTTAATATCCCCCAAAATTTCTATATATTTATTTCTATGCAGGTCAAAAATTTCCTTAAAATGCGCCTGTTTAAATACTGTGCTTGTAGTATCTTCTAATATCCAATACATATTTTTGAGTATGAAAAGTAATGTCATTCAGTCTTGACTAAGAATTCATTCACTCATAACCGATGAAACTGAAGTGAATTGAGGACAAGTTCTCATTTTGCGTTATATACAGGATCGCTTTACTTTGAATGTTCCTGTACTGAAAAGATTTTGTGGGAAGAAAATGTTTCTGCATATAATTTTTGTTTTTAAAACGGATGCCTAAATTCGATGTGTAATAATTTCAGAACTTAAATCTAGATAGATGGATATATAGACAGCATAGAACGTACTATAAGGACCTGCATTATAACACGGTTGATGTTATAAGGCGAATATTGTCATGAATCCCATCTCATGAGATCATAGTAAAAATAAGTCGATCGTGTACTTCGTTATAAAGTGGTCAGTAATAAGGTGGTATACTCTATGGTTCTCATGAACAACATTTAAAATTTGGGGTTACTGCAGTTTGTTCTGCATCTAACATCTTAAAACTTGCATAAATTATGTCTGTAACTAGTCGATAACAAGGGAGCATTATATCCACGGTTCCTCTAACCTTTCCCAATTAGTTGTAGATATGTGGGTTGTTACATTGGGGTGTAACCCTCTACAACATAACCTTCCAAATACCTAAATGGTTAGAGGAAATAAGGACTACCCAACTCTTTTTCAGTTACCACCCATTCCAAAGTTTCTACGCACACATGCGTCTGATTCTGCAGTTACCCTATTCCGATACCGTTGTGCACTCCGTTCCGATACCGTTGTACGCGTTATCGGATGACCCATTGTCGTACCTCGAGATTTTTAAATCGTTATCACAAACGGTGTAGGAAGAATTGCGCGATATTTTCAAATGCACGAACAGACGGGAGGATAATATAATCACCTTTTCTTGGAAAAGAGTGAGGATGATACTTTGAAAAAAATCAGAGTCTGTTGGTATCTTCATCTTGTTTGATGAGCACTTGCTTGCTTAGTGGCATATCACACAGTTTTACTAAAATCAGTTCCTGGGAGCCGCGGTAGCTCAGATGATAGAGCGTCAGACTCGAACTCCAAGTGACGTGGATTCGATAAACGCCCAGGTCTCTGGTTGGCTTCCCAGGCGTGTCCTTGGGAAAGACACGTAGCTCCCATTTCCATTGCAGGATATAGCCAAAAATGTGTCCGTTAAAACCAACAACAACCCCCCCCCCAAAAAAAAACAGAACAACAAAAACAACCCCACATCATAAAACAACAAAATAAAACAACATACTAACGAATCCCAATGCTTTCTCAAGAGGCAATTTGGAATTTATTGGAATTGAAATGGAATTTATTTTATGGTTGACATAATCCAGCATTCAATTTTTGTTCGGAATAACCAGATTAGGCACTATTGCATGCCTGCCGGATGCCAAGGGCTCCGGGGGTCTGATATACGTTTCTTAGGGAGAGACCTCCACCCCACCCCGGGAAAATTGCACTTGCACTGATATCTTGAAAAAAGTTGAGTAGCAACCTCCCCACAGACCCCATGAAACAACTTTTTTATTGGGAAGGGACTCCAGAGTTTAGTTTTGTGGATTAGATGTTTTGGTGGGGTTCAGAAGTTATTGCCCCACCACTGAAACTTAATTACATTTACTCTGATTTTCATTAGCACAGAATATGGGAACTTTGAGATACTTGCGTAACACTTTTCTAATGTTTGTATATTTTGCTTTAATAAGATTGAATTTAGATGTAAATCATATAACCTGTGTTTAGAAAAGATCAGTAGGTATTTTGTTGCATTTAGGATCTAATAAGAATGATTGGATACAAGTCTTAAAGCTAATGGCAAGCCAACTGATATTTATTGGTCACTTTCGAAAGTCAGTTCGACTAATAATTACTTTCTGATTGCTAGCTTTTTCCTTAGTAACGGAGTAAACGAATACGAGACAAGCGTACATGGTGTGAAAAAGTCGGGTGTATCAAATAGAGATAAACTATACAAATAATAAACACAATTGAAATGGAAACTTGAGTTGATTATTCTAGAAGTGTACATTTGAATTCAACACATACAAAAGAAAATAGCACACATTATTTCATTTATTTCCCTGATACATATGTATGTACTTTGTGAACACACGCACGCGCACACATACGTTTTACTCGATAACATGATCTAACGTAATGACAATGTGTTGTTTTATTCCTGCATTTAAATATTTTATTTATTTATCACAGGTTGGGTGCTTTAAATAAACATTCCCACACACTGTATGTAAACACAGGAGATTATTGTCTTGTAAATTACCAAAGATGCAAAACAGTTTGTTAATATTCAAGCAACAAGACGTATGCAGCAGAGAAACGTTGTCCCTACTCTCTTCTTAGTTATCCCCCCATCCCCAAAACATGCATCAGTGTTCGCAGCGCTCGAACCAGGACCACTTTGGAGAGTTCGAATTCTAAAACTAATGTGTACATCTGCTGAACACCCCAATCATATCTCATACATTGAACCATCATCTTGAAAGTCATAAGAGCTGTGCGACATTGTTGTATGCACATGCACATGCGAGATGGACAAGATTTTTTTTTTATTATACAGAACCAAGGAATTAAGACATACAAAGAGAAAAATAGGTCAGAAATTGATTCATGAGACAAAAGCTACTGAAATTCAAGTTGTGTAGTAGAGAGTGAATCGATTAATTGCTTGTCCATAATGCAAATACACATGACATACAAATTAGTGCCGCTTTATACGCCTGCCAACTAATAACATAAGGGAAATATTACCTCTTTACAAATCCGAGATCAGATGGCTTCATAGTCGATTGCAGCATCTTGTTAGGAGTGCGTCTATTATTACACTCGACCGGGACTCCAGGTAGATAGATACCTTTTTTGTTTTATTATACGTACATGTATCCGCAGTAAGGCGTCCAGGCTTGTCAATCATAAGGCTTTTCAGAATTTGTTTCATCTAGGACACAACATATATGTGCTAAACCGTCAAGACTTGATAAACAAAGGAACTGTTTGTTTTGTTTTTGTCTTTTTTAAAGTGTCTTGGGTATTTTTAATTCCTGAGTTTCAGTTATTTTTACGTTTTTGTCCATTTGTTCGTTTATGACGTTAAACCATTATTTAAAAATGTGGGTTTCAGAGCAAAATGCAAAAAATCATTTAAAATATCTAAATATAGATCCCGAATGACGTCATCAGTAGCCATATTTGTGGCATGATAGCAGATTTACCGTTGAGTTCACATGGTATTTGGAAGTCGAAATAAATTCATGGAATCTCAAGATACTCTTACAAAGATATATACATAAACAGAACGCAAATCACACTTCTGTTAGTATCTTTATTTATAATTTATAAACAGATTTTCTTCAGTGTGTCTTGTTCAAAATGGGCAGTTTTGGTGATCGCATGTACTGTAGGAGAAACTGTCAGGTAAAATGGGCAGAATATCGTCTGCTATTGACCTTATCGGAAAGCATTTATAGGATTACATTGGCCTAAACGTGCCTTTTGTTATTCAGTTTCAATATCTTCACGTATTTGTCCATCGATCCATCCATCTCTCATTCACACTTTGTACCGAAAGTGTGTGTGTGTGTGTGTGTATCAAGGATTACATATTTTATAGAAGTCAGGTTGCCTGGGGCAAGCTGACTGGAAAACTGAACTTGCCCTTGGGAAATTTGAACTTTCTCCAAATACAATATCCCAACATCAGTAAAGCAATAAGAAAAATATGGTATATTTAAGGAAATCGCGTTACATTCTTTGAAACTTTCCATTTAATCTCTGACGGCACCTTAAAAACATATGCCGATAATTAAAGTTATCCAAAAATGATATATGTAAATAAATATGTAGATATATATGTAGATTAGAAAGTAGTTAGAATACAGATCTATTTGGAAAAGCATGAGCGGACATGTACATATATGGAGGCCGATTAAGAGATAGGTAGAAATGATATTTTTGAAATAGTTATTTTTTTTCTTTTGTTTGAGATCGAGATAATTAAATCAATACTGTTTGCAATGATCTTTGTACACTCACAGCTCAAAGATTTGAGAACACTTATTTAATCGATTTACTTAAGAATTATCATGTAGTCACCTTCAAAATATTTGAGATTCCGACTTTTGAGAATGATTTGAAAGCGGTTATTTTTGTTCATTTAATTGTTTGCAAAGCAGTTTGTATGGAGCCTCTTGTATTTATCACGTCAACAACATATAAACGCCGCTTGTGGGTGTTAGACTTTCCCAACACCAATCACGCTTTGAACGAAATCGTCCTGGTAGTCACAAACACACACCTGTGAAAATATCAGACGATTTGTATTTTTTAGCAATTAACACTTACTTGCGACATGCATCAAAACAATTTTTGAAAAGCCACAGTTTTTGGAGTCAGCTGTCTGAGAAACAGCCCTAGGCTCACTTAGGACCGGAAAGTCGCTGATCCCTGTTGTGTTAAAATATTACGATTACAATGTAACTGAGAAGTTAAAGTATAAATATTTATTCCTTATTTGTCCAGATTTGCATTAAAGACAGTAAATATTCGCATTATTACGTCTGCATGAGAAAATGGGAGACTGGTCTTGACACTGATGATTACATCATGGAAATGACATACAATAGATGAAAGAAACTGTAGTCGGGTATGCTGAAGATAGATGCATTACTTAAACGCTAAATAAAGGTGCTGGTACATGTGTTGTGGCGAGATAGCAGGGTATAAAACTTGCAGATCATAAAGTATTAGAACTCGGCACGACCCCTTGTCAGTAAATTAGCTCAGAAAGTGTTACTGTTTTTCAACCATACCGTCGACTTGAAACAAAATTTCTAGTATCTTGTACCCCTCTCTCAATATTTAGGATTCGCATGTTCGCAGGTACATTGTAAATTTGAGTTGGCACGAATCGAATTCGTGCTTTTCCCGGGAGCAGAGCAAATGGATTTGCAAATCAGCTTTTTCGATATATCAGTATTAGAGTCTTTGATTTTAGCTTCAGTAACAAAATGTAAAATATATACTTTTCTTTACTTTTGTGTTTGTAACTGTAATTTGTTGGTGTCGTTTGCTATGGGGAAAGGATACGTAGATCTCGAAAGTGCTTGGTGAGTTTCTCAGACTTATATATATATAGGTTTCATTATCATTTTTGCGGACCTACTGATGTAATACTCCATCTTCCTATTTCACTTACAAGTATATGATAATTGATTCGACTACATCATGATCAGCTACAATAGAAATAACATAACAGACGTTTGTTAAGAAAACACATCAAGTTTTATTGAGACGTTTGCCACACATCATCCACTGTTTTTGCAAGTGTTGAAAACTTCCAATCCATGTACCATCTGCTATTAAATGACCTGAAATGGAGAATCAAAAGGGTGTGGAAGACTCCATTTTGGATAGATCTAAGGACATTGACCGTTACCTTCGTATCTTCACACAGGATGCAGCTTATGACCAGCATAGGTACAATACTCAGAGAACGAGTCGTTAAGATCAGTGTGCAAAAAAAATAAAAATAAACGAAATTAAACAACAATATTGAATGACGATTATACAGGATAGTTTTGATGTTTGTATTTTGTTTGTTATCACTGAAAAAGTTAAGGCCCGGTTTTGATGTAGAGTCCTGTATGTGTTGACCCACTGCCACAATACTTACGTGTTGTGAGGTACGGACTTTATTTTATTAGACCTGCGTTTTATTTAACTGCAGCCTTGCAGGAATTTGATAAGTTCAGGAGGCGGGCCTTCACGCTTCTGTTTTATTCTTTGTAGCTGTAGAGTGGTTAAACAGTAGGGAAAACAGGATGTCCGAATAACTGCATTGTATAATCAGGTGTACCGTACATGAGCTGTACCACACGCCAAGTTAGCAATCCGACATTTTAGATGATTTATTTTCACGTCTGGCAAAAACAGCTGTTTTGAATGAATGTATGTATAGGGTTAACGGTACATCAGCACATTCGAGGCTTTGTAGTACCGAGCACGTTTATCAATATAGAGAAAAGCATACCCGACGAAGATAAAGGCATATTGGCATGGAATGTGCACTGTAAGATTTCGTATAGTGTTTAGTTGGCCGTAAATGAACATAATGAGGCCGATCTAACATCAGTATGGCCACAATGGCGGCCATCTTGAAAATATTATATCCACTATTCAGGAAGGTCCTATCAACATTTGGCCACGGGTGGCCGAGTGGTCTAATGCCCTCGCCTTTACAGATCACTGCCATAACACCTCTGTTCGCGTGGTTTAGTGTGTCGACTCTGCTAACGTACGTATGTGCGAAATCTTGCCAGTTGCTTCTCGTGGCTTGGTGGTCCTTACAGCGATTTTCACGGGTTCTTCCTCCACCAGATACACTGACCACCGTGTATAGCTATCATATGCTGAAAAATGTTGTTAATAAAACAGCAAAATATAATATCAACGTGCGGCTTTCACCAGAAAACTTACGGTGTATAGTTGGTCCTAAATGAAATGATCCCAGTCTGACCCTAAATATGGTCCTAAGAAGTCTGGTGAAAAACTATCTTGAAAATCTTGTTGTCGCTACCTCTCCTGACTGGATGGCCACGTCGACATCTGGTTGTTACAAAAGGACTTCTTGTCACATCTGGTTGGCCTTAAACGAATATGGTGCCAATATTTCATCCAGTATAGCTGCCACGATGACCATCTTGAAAATCATTGCATTGCTTTTCTTTCTGAACGGATGGTCTTATTGACATGATGTTTCGCCAAATGACTTCTAACGATTTCTGGTTGGTCCTGAATCAAAATTGTGCCGATCTTGCATTCAATATGGCGGCCATGGTGACCATCTTGAAAATCTTTGTATCGCTACTCATTCTGAACGAATCCTGAAATTGATGTCTTCGCCAAATGGTGTCGATCTTACATCCAATATGGCCGCTACGGCGACCAATTGAAAACCAAGTTATTGCTCAGAAATATCAAAGACCGTTTCAACAATCAGCACTTAAAAAGAAGACATGGCCTTATCTTGGATTCCTGGAAATTCTTCGTGTCAAGTAGAGTGTAAATCCTTTCCAGGGACTCTTGTTTTAATTCTCGTATATCAGTATCATAAACTTACGAGTATATAGTTATAAATGACATTGGAGTAGTGCTTGCACAAAATAATTAGATACTCATTAGAAATAGTCCCCATTCTCATTTAAACGCATCCCACAATCTGTGTATATATCATAGGCAAAAGAAAATGTTTACGTAGTTGTTACGTATATATATAATTAAATTATTTGTGTGATAGTTTTAAATTTCTTTTTATTTTATTTTTGTTTCATTACATTTTATTGTAATGATAATTTTCACGGGATTTGACTATTTTCGGAAAATTCACTTCTCTGTTTTGACCTAAGTAGAACGTAAAAGGTTGCTTTATCACTATTTTTAGATCACCTTGGTTGAGACGTTTGTAAACATTGAATGAAAACGATTGGCTATTACCAAGGTCATGTTCGGCCCACGTGTTAGCTAAGTTGTAAACAGCCTTTCTTTTTATTTATTTCCAGCGTGATTATTTGATTCTTAGCTTAGGTATTTTGGCCTACGTGTAAAATGGCATTTCTTTTACTGCGCTGTTCAAATTAGTGATCACGTAGCCCCGTCACGTGAGCCACCATGTGATCTAAAATCGTGGGTTAAAACAGATGTTTTCCAGTAGATTTAAGCAGTCGTATTCGACACCTTTAGAGCTCAAGGTGTTTTTGATGTTGATGCCAGTTTGTTTTGAAGCTCATCTGTTTTTTTGGGGGGGGATTTAATAATTTATAGTCTCTGGAAAACAACACAAGTGTTTTTCTTTATAAAAATTCTGGGACAAAGACATTTAGTGGAAATTTATTCTGGAATTCTAAACGAGAACATTATAAATTGTGATTTAAGGAGGAACTATTGCCATCAGTACAACGACCTCATCTGACGTCATCGCCTTCCGTATTAGAACTTCATCGAGATTCGAACCTGGATTCAATTAGAACTGTTTAGTGATAGGACTTATATTTTTGAATTCTAGGATTAATTTTTGGATTATATTCACAAACCGTAAGTCCTATTTCCTATTTTTTACCTTGTTTTCTAGGGAAATAAATTATTTTGTTAAAACTTACAAAGCTTGTAGGCTTCATTCTTTTCTTTTGTTACATTTGTACGAGACTACACGTAACAGTAGTGAATTTCCTTTTGGTGGTGGATTACATAGTTCAATCAATTATACAAATGGACCGTTTTTTCCGTCCATCTCACTTCCTATTAGAGGACTTTCGCTTCTGGGTCTGCAATTTCGTGTTAAATAACTGTATTCATGACCGCGCCTGCAGAATTATTTTATTTTGGTGGGGGAGGGTCAAACATGTAGTGATCAGCTATTCTAATTTACGGATGTAGGCAAAACATGTTTGGAGGTGAAATTCGGTTGGGGTGGGTGGGTGTAGGCGCCCATGTTC
This sequence comes from Megalonaias nervosa, assembly GCA_016617855.1. Lineage (NCBI taxonomy): Eukaryota > Metazoa > Mollusca > Bivalvia > Unionida > Unionidae > Megalonaias > Megalonaias nervosa. Next base: position 7,738 of record JAECUM010031334.1, on the reverse strand, counting down.
ATAACGCCATTGTTCTTTTATTTGTATACCAAGGGAAATGATGCAGATTGAGTCATGCAGTTGTGTGCAAGATTTAAAAGAACACGTCGTTTCTTGTATGAATATTTGGTTTGTTAAAAATACTAGCATTGTTGCTACATGTCTGCCGAATAATGCCCTAGTGCTAGACATCACTATAAACTGCCACACTGCAGACATCTTAGCGATATGACTGAAAAATTGTTAAAACTACATTGAAAATCTAAATCACACACACACACACACACACACACACACACACACACACACACAGATCTATAGTAAATGTTCCACAACTGATCACTACGCTCCGGTGGCGTAGTGGTTAGAGCGCCCGCCTCGGATGCGGGACGTCGTGGATTTGCTCCCCGGCCGAGTCATACCAAAGACTTAAAATGGTACTTACAGCTGCTTCGCTTGGCGCTCAGCATTATGAGGTTAGTGTTAGGACTGGTCGACCTGGTGTCAGGATAATGTGACTGGGCGGGACATGATGCTTCATGTATGCGGCATGATGCCCAGTGCTAGATATCACTATAAACAGCCACACTGCAGACATCGTAGCGATATGGCTGAAAAATTGTTAAAGCTACGTTAAAAATCCAAATCACACACACACACACACTGATCACTAGTAAAACACAAACGATTGACATATAATATTAACAGTAGTCTACCTCTTTAGAAATCGAGGAAGCAGGGTTTCCGGCAATGAGTATGGATTTTATTTTCGAGTGTACCGTGTGCACAAAAAATTAATAAATAAAAAGCTAAATTAAAATGCGGGAAAATGCATACAATTGAAATAGAAATGGGTGAGAAAGGGTAGTTTGTGAGAAGTTTTAGGAGCTAATGAAAAATAAATTACTTGTTAAGCGGCAGTTTATTAAATATTTTTCCCTCTAACGTAATCTTGGTACTAATATATATATATATATATATATATATATATATATATATATATATATATATATATATATACTTACTAAATATCGTGTATATGCTGACATTGACCTATAGAAAGTTTGGAGCATTGCATTTCACCATTGTGCACGCTGCCTTCGGACGATCTTGTCGTTTATCATGACTTGTCCTAATCAAGGGTGTGTGTATGACCCACCTAAAGTCCATATTTCCTTCTACTTCGCTTCAGTTGCTAAAGCTATTACTTCAGGGAAAGTATTCAGGACAGAACTATGCTTTGTCCTTCCTTCCCCCCCCCCCCCCCGGGTTTATGCGTAGTCATTTGCAAACATCAAATCACGAGATAAGTAATGGAACAACTTAGGAGGCGTGCTAAAGCGGTCTTGGAATAACGGTTCCTACTCCAGTCATTATAATTGCACTGCATTGTGACAGTACGCATGACCTTCTGAATACGTGTACTCTCTTTGCATGGATAAACGCATTCCAATTAGTTCTGAGTCCGATTAAAAACGTCTGATTTACAGCCATCCTGGTTGTCAAAGTAAGATAATTTTTACCATATTTAAAGTGCTGCCGTTATTCGTACTTATCATACACTGCAAGTAAGATGTTTTTGACCTTTCATTTCTGATCGGTGCGCGGGTATAACTGTTTTACTTCGGTATGTCACACTGTTATCTAATGTAACCCCAACTTAAAAGTATGCTGTTGTTGTGTGTAGTTCATCATCTTCGCTTGCGAAGGTTTCAATATGTTAACCCATCAACATATCGGAACCTTGACTGGCGAAGATGGTAGTTTATGGGCAGGGAAAAGCTTCTTTAGGTCAGGCTATGTAAGCGTGCTCATGTAGAGGAAGCAATTTCAAGTGCTTTGCAAGCCATGTATGTCTAACTTTCTGTCTCGTTTAACTAAATGCTGGATTGACTCAGCTTTATTGCTAAGCTTCCTTGTCAACATCATTTAAGTGGGTTATTGTATACATAAATACGGAAAACAAATTCAAAGTATTTGATTCTTCGCCTTTTCATTTACGAGAAGGCCTCTACATCAATTAATTTTGAATTTCTAACACTGTTCTACAGTAACGATTCGTATTTGCAGATGTTGGGACTGATTACATCACAGTCAGTTCTAGATTATACTTAAATGTGAAGAAGGTAATTTCAGTCTGGTGAAATTTAGCAAAAGTATTATTTTCTGACTGCGTCAGGCATCATTACTTGATTTCGGATGCGGGAGGTCGCGGGTTCGAACTGCGGCCGAGTCATACCAAAGACTTATAAAATGGTACTAACAGCTGCCTCGATTGGCGTTCAGCATAAAAAGGGTTAGTGTTAGGACTCGTCGGCCTGGTGTCAGGGTAATGTGACTGGGTGGGACATGATGCTACATGTCTGCGGCATGATGCCCAGTGCTATACATCAGTATAAACTGTCACACTGCAGACATCATAGCGATATGACTGAAAAAATTGTTAATGCTACGTTAAAAATCCAAATCACACACACACGCGCGCAGGCGCACACACACACACACACACACACACACACACGTGACCGCTCCGGTGGCCTAGTGGTTAGAGCGTCCGCCTCGGATGCGGAAGGTCGCGGGTTCGAACCCCGGCCGAGTCATACCAAAGACTAAAAAATGGTACTAACAGCTGCCTCGCTTGGCGCTCAGCATTAAGAGGTTAGTGTTAGGACTGGTCGGCCTGGTGTCAGGATAATGGGACTGGGTGGGACATCATGCCACATGTCTGCGGCACGATGCCCCATTGCTAGACATCACTATAAACTGTCACACTGCAGACATCGTAGCGATATGACTGAAAAATTGTTAAAGCTACGTTAAAAATCCAAATCACACACACACACACACACAGAGAAACACACACACACACACACACATGATGAGTGGGATGCGCGGTAGCTTAGTTGGTACATCGTCGTACTCATAATCCAAGGTTCGCAGGTTCGATATCCACCCAGGCCAGCCCGGGTCGGCTGACTTGTTGTGTCCGTGGAGAAAGGCGCTTAGTTCCCATTTCCACGACTTGGTACAGCAGTTACAACCACAAAAACCAAAACTTGTTTGATGAGATTGAAACTAAATGCTGGGTACTTGGACTTGTTTTGTTGATGCAATGTTTTATATGAAGTACTAGTACTGTTTTGAAGAGCATCCTATACTATGTGTTTTCTTAACCAGCGTTAGTGTTAGGTTCTGGTTGGCCTGGTGTCAGGATAATGTGACTGGATGGGACATGATGCCACGTCTGCGGCATGATGCCCCAGTTGCTAGACATCACTGTAAACTGCGATATGACGGAAATATTGTTAAAGCTACATTAAAAATCCAACACAAACTCTCTCTCTCTCTCTCTCTCTCTCTCTCTCTCTCTCTCTCTCTCTCTCTCAGCAACTGTATAGAATACTTTGACGTCTGTGTCACAGTCTGGTTAGGTAGCTGAAACCTTGAATGATAGGTCGTTTCAGGAAATTTAATTTGTTGTTGTTGTTGTTGTTGTTGTAGGGTTTAACGCCAATTTTCAGCCCAAGATAGGCTATACATGGCGACCAGTATAACTGGTGGAGGAAGAACCCTGGAAAAACCCCGGGAAGAACCACCGACCCACGAGAAGCTACTGTCAAGCTTTCTCACATACCCACGTTAGCCGAGTCTGAGCCTCGAACCCACGTAGACAGAGGTGAAATGGCAGTGATCCGGAACGGCGAGTGCTTTATACCACTAGGCCACTGGGGGCCCCCAGGAAATTGTAATAGCGATATCGATGGCGTCAAAGCGGTTTATAGAAATACTGAAGTATCCTCAAAAACTGAAATACACAAATACTTACATTTTTGGGGTGTATATATTGGTGTACACCCCAGTATTATGATTTGTAATTGTTTTAATAATAATAATAATAATAATAATAATAATAATAATAATAAGCAAAACAAAGTTCGATTTAAGTGATTTTGGTCCGAATTATTAACTTTTGACCAGTTTTGGGCGCATTCCATGTAATGACGTAACTCGGTCGTATTTGATTCTACTCGATTGGATAGGTATGACATATGGCTAATCGGGCAGAACTTAAAATATAAAAGCGAGAGTATGCTTTTTAGAATGCAGAAAGTGTATTTACATATTTTTGGTGGAAATATCATATACTTATGTGTTTAAAAGTAAATAAAGATGTAACAGACATACAAACCGAGGTAAAAGCTGTCTAATCAAGTATAACCGAGTGACTTCATTATACGAATGGAGCGATAAATAGATAAATATAAATAATTCTATAAAAATCACTAAAATCAGATTTTATTTAGCTTTATATCATTATTCAAACACATACAAATCTTAGTACATTTATCTTCATGATTATTAGGATACAAAATATGTGTATTTTAGTGTATTTCGGTGTTTGTAGGAACTCGCGTCAAAGGACAAATATCTGCCCGGGTTGTTTGGGAATTACCCGCGCAACTTATTTTGGAGATTGAACGTTGCCATTGACGCATAGTATATCTGTAGGATATTGGGCGGTATCGGGTCCAAGTGCAATTTTAAAAGTTGGAGGCAAACAGGGCAGGGTTTAACAGAAAGGTTGTAAAACCAGCGAACTTTTCATAAAATTATATGCACGTGTTCTGCGTGTGTATGCATAACTTTACTTAATTGGGAGTAAACATATGCGCTGCTTTAGTTTAAATTCTGTACACAAAACTTTTTAATATTGAATGAATCTAGCGAGCAAATACATTAATTTAGTACGAATTTACTGAAGGCGTAAAACATGAGTAAAATATTAAAGTTAATCAGAAACTATTAGGATTTTATGTTGCCTGTTTCACGTCGGTAGTCGGTACGGCACGTCAGCACAATCCTGGATACATAGTGCCAATTAAAGGTAAAGTTCCGAAAATATAAAGGTAAAAATTGCAAAGAACCTTAATAAAATACCAAACCAAGTAAACTAAAGTGTAAGCCTGTGGTGTTACACTATTGAACTATGCCAAAGGGGTCTCTTTACCGCGCAAATTCAACCCTGGGGTGAATCCCTGCTAGAAGTCACTTGTTTTCCCCTTATTTCCAAGGACTTCTTGACAGTCTTTGTCTACTGGAAATTCCAACGCACCCAGACTACATAATTTTCTTCTAATCGATGCATGACCAAAAATATCACAACTACACCTAAATTTACATCACAACTTTACAAATGCATTCCAGCCTCACAACTGCATGGTTTCTCCATATTACATTTCCATAACGTAGCGCCAGTACTTCACGCCATGAAAATATACAACTCAAACACCAAACACAGGGAACTATTTTTCCTACTCTACCCTAGGTCAGCCAAATCATGATTTTTAAGCCTCATTTCGCCTGTAACTCTACGCCATATTAACCGTCATAGTAACTATCACAAATGCTTCAGATAGAAACACAATCAATCCACACAATTAGATTTTAATAGGGACTACTTATGCGGCTCTAACCTGAACTCACCACGGATTACTTATGCGGCTCTAACCTGAACTCACCACGAAACTAAACCATGCCATAATAAAATCTCATGAGCACTGCACTCTTTGACATTTGCTCCTAGTAAATGGCTAATTATTCGGGCTGAGGACTATTTCTCCAACACCGACTTCCCATAATCAAACAAGTAATCACGAAAATCTAATAAATCCTTAAAATGGAGAGGTATATAAAAATGGCGCATACCCCAGATTTATTACAATATCAAAGACGCAAGGTAAGACCTATTTCAGGGTGCATGTAGGTTATGATGACTTTTCTTTTCTTTCGTGTTCTGTTGAAATTTATGTAGATTTTTGATGGATAACTGTATGTGAACGCTTAAGCTAAAGATAAGATAATTTAATTATATTGTATTATTCATTTCAGAAAAATGGGACGAACAGAGAAAGCAGGTGATATTCCAAGGAAATGGAGACATCATTTACCCCACGACACTCGCAACGGAGCCTACTACACAACACATCACGACACCCACAACTGTTAACCTGACTACTCATGGTACTGATTTTAACGATAGTTTCACAAACGTAAATGTAGGTGAGTAACAGCTAGTATGCTAGACAGCGAGTTACCTTGCTGCCTAGCCAGATAAATTAGCTACATGGTATGTAGCATGCGGCCACATGTATGCCACAAGTAAATATCCCCTCAGTGTAACTACTCTCCAGCATGGAGGAAAACTCAGATTATGTACGCCTTGGGTATGTATTATTTCTAACTTGTTCTAGCTGTTACAGATCTGTGTATCAGTTTCCTGTTATTGTCATCTCTGATTCTGTATGCATTTAAACTTTTCCATCATCTTAACCTTTTTACTTTTATCATATATGTGTACATGTTCACTTTTATTCTGAAGGGTTTATCTTTATTGACCTAAAGATTTTAAGATATTTTTTCTTTACTGTTTATGCTATCCAGCTTTTACACAGCACTGTATAGCAATGATTCCTGATACTGTGAAATTTTGAATATGATGAAAACCCCATTATTGTGCTTTTTTATTTTTATACACATACTATGTAATGACATAACATTTGGGTGACAGTCCCATGCAGTTGCCTACACAAATCTAAGGTTATGGTTGTTGTCATTTTGAACTCTGATTACCTTTAAACCCTTGACATTTAATACATATAAATGGTTCAGATTTCTTATTTTATTAAAATAAAAACCAACTAAAATAAGCAAAGAAAAGAAAGAAGAAGCTTGCTTTTTACTTAACTATTCTAGTATTATAAATTGAGAAAGATAGAAATTGACTAGCTGGTTCAAAAAAATATTTAATTTACTCCGGCGACATACCCTTTGGTACATGGGATATGGGATCATGGGCCTATTGTCCATCCAGCATTCACTTAGGACAAGTTTGTTACCACTATCCTCTAAACTAATTAGAGAATTGCCATCAGTGTATATACACAGTCTCAGGTTGGTCCTACTTGAAAATGGTTCCACCCAAGAGTACAGTATGGCAGCTAGAGCAGCCATCTTGAAATTCTTGTTATTGCTGCTTTCCTGAAGGCATAGTTATATCAGCTTGGTGTTTTCACTTAAAGATTTCTCATATTTACTTGAAGTGTCTGCCTCGGATGAGGTCATTGGTTTGAACTCCAGCTTAGTCATACCAATGACTTATAACAATGGTGCTTGCAGTTGCCTCACTTGGAGCTCGGCATTAAGAAGCTAGTGTTAGGACTGGTCAGCCTGATGAGCAGGATAATGTGGCTCGGTGGGACATGGTGCCACATGTCTGCGGATGATGCCCAAGTGCTATACGTCACTATAAATTGCCACACTGCAGACATCATAGTGATATGACTAAAATTGTTAAAGCCACATAAAAATCTAAATCACACACACATACACGTTTGCTTGGTCTGAAATGAAAATGATTTTGATCTGACATCCAAAATGGCCTCCATGGCAGTCATCTTGAAAGTCTTGTTATGGCTGCTCTTCTGGAACTGAAAGTTGTATCAGCTTGGGAGTTTTACCAGAAGACTGTGTATGATGTCTGGTTGATCATAAGCTAAAATGATGCTGATCTGACCTCCAGTATGCTCATAATCTTAAAAATCTTTTTATTGTTTCTCTTTCTGGATTGATAGTCATGTTGATATGGCCTTATATGAAAAAGGGTGCTCTGGTTGGATCAGTGTTCTAAGGTGTTTATGTTCACATCTCACATTATCATTGAGGGCTCAAGTCTCAGCTTGACCACTGTGGGTATGTGATA
>JAECUM010031333.1:0-11359 GCA_016617855.1 Megalonaias nervosa | reverse complement strand
ACTTCAGTTGGGTGGCTAGATTTGTATATTTGGGTGTCATCAGCATACAATTGGTGAAACACTGGATGATGATCTATGACACTTAAGAGTGGATGAGTGTATAGAATGAAGAAAACAGGTCCAAGAACAGACCCCTGTGGAACACCACAACATAGATCAACTTTGCTCGTTTATACATGGGTGCACTACTCTACTATAAAATCTTGAAACAAAATAATCTGTATGAAGATCTATGTAATATAACTATTCTAAGTGTCGCAGAAGAGGGAGGCTTTGTTAGATAAGTGCTTTTTAATTACGTTGACGCTGTAAACTTCAGACTATTGTTTTCGAAAAAAGTGCCCGTTCTATAAAGTTTGTGGACTCCGTTAATAGCAAACATCAATATAACTACATTCTCTTTTAATATATTGATTAGTATGCAAATTGAACATTCATCTTTACATGTATATGTGCGTGAGAGAGATAATGAGAATGAGAGAAGGCAGAATTAGCCTATAAGATGTTTTGAGGGACAAAAATGGCAAACATAATAGATAAGTAAACTGAGCTTCATTTTTCATCCAGTTGAGACGATTATCAGAGAGTTACGAGATCCAACATTGTCCTATTCAATAATCGAACAGTATTTACAATTAAGTGTACAAGGCATGTGAAGAGGACCAATTCATTTAGAAGAAGAAGCAACAAGCTACTTTCAGCAAAGAAAAAAGTGTGTTAGTAGATAATTGGAAACATTTTTACTTCAGGAAAGTTATAATAGTACCTTTAACTAAGAAGTAATTTGGCAGCATGTATCCCGCTTTTGAAATTGTTCGCCTTAAAACAACTTATAATCTTACAACATCACAACATAGTTAATCTGAGCAAACAACCCAGTTACCATCGATATACTTGCATATAACTTTGTCTTCAAAATTAGCACAGAATAAATAGAGTCGGAGTTGAAATGTAAATTTAAAAAATTCTGTGAAAATACAATGAAACAAAGAAGGAGAGCAAAAAATATAAATCGATTGATGAAAGGTATGACAATATAAATAATAAAACCTTTTGCACTTCTATACTGTAGATGATGTAACATTTACATGAATAAGGGCTACATAATAAAGATAAATATAGCAGTCAGAATTTATAAATAAATTCAAAAGGGCTATTTTGTCTTATTCTTGGCAAATGATGCACGGAAGGTGCAAAAGCTACTTGCAATGAAGCCATCAAAGGAGTTGTAAATAAAGAACCCCATAAGTAATGCTAGTTGCTGATGCCAGTAACTGAATGCACCAAGCGTCGACCATTTAGTTCTAGGGTTGTGTATGTGCTAAAAGTGCCGCAATTTTAAAAACAAAATCCAGTTTTCAAAATGATATTAGCGCTCTTGCTTTATTTCGTATTTGAAAAAATATATATTGTTTGTTTTAGATAGAGCATTTCGGTCCTATTATTTCAAAATAAATTTCTGCCTGCAAGCAAAATAATATCCTACATATTTTTGTGGTTAGTTCTCAAAATTTTAAATGTTAATAATTGCATATATTTGCAACATGCTTGGGTGAATTCATTCGTTTCTCCAAATCAGTCCAGATGGCTTTTTTTTTTAAAAACGTACTTTTCAAAAAATATAAAATAAATGTTTTCGGTGGGTTTAGTCTAAAGTTCAATGACATCATGTTTATTCATTTACAATGATCAATCATTATAAGAGGTAAATAAGTGTTTAGTAATATAAATTGCTCTATAATTTACTTCGTGAGACAAACAATATCACAGAATTGTTTAGAATTTGATTATATAAAAACGTAAAAGGAATTGTATGCCCATGACAAGTCATAATCAGACGCTAAACAAAAAAAATGCCTCTCACAAATGTTTAAACGATCAATAGAATAACCATTCTCTCTGTACTTTTGCAAATCGATTAATTGGTTGATGAATATGTGAAAAATGACAGAAAGTAAGAGGAGATGGTCAAAACAGGTACTAGAAACCAACACATGCAGGGATTAGAACTATTGATTTATATTTCAATATCTCAATTAGACTGTGTACCAATTATCTCTTTCGACATTTAGAGGGAATCAAAACAAAGGAGTGTATGGACAAATGTAGCGTTTATCATCTCTTATTTAAGACGAAATGTATGCCATTTATATAAGCACGGCGTTTTGTTCTGGGCTTTGATAATATATGACACCCGTCTTCACAGAAGGTATTATTTTATTGTATGGTATAACACATAATTGATATTATACAAATTAACATAAGATATAGTTCACTAAGTTGAATTTGGAAAAGGTCAGATCTGTGAAATTTATGCTATTCAGTGTTAGAGAAAAATCTGTCTCTCAGTGTGATTCAGTGTAGACAATTCATTGAATGTAAAGTGACCATTCATCACATACAACATTTTTACTATTGCATGCTGTATAACATTATTGATATATTATAGGCTCGACATAAATTCTTTGTACATTAGTTAAAGTTTGAAAAAAGATCAAATTTTAAAGTTATGTTATTGAGTTTTAAACTTAAACGGCCGCAGCAGGTCACCGTTTAAATTATTCACCAAACTAAAGAAGTAACATAATGATTTTATCCAATTAATTTCGTGCTAGATCAATAGCGAACGTCATATAATACGAGAGATGAGAGTTTAAAATTCATTCATATCTAAATGCCTGGAGGAACTAGAAGGGAAAATATAATAGGAACAGTTTTCAAAAGCATATTATCTAGGGAAGGGTATAGGAAGTGTTTCACTGAACAAGTATATCCACCATAAAACCCGGGCTAACAAAGAAAATAAAAACGATTTCAAGTCGTTCGTTATGCAATAAGAACTTTACCGAAAAATTATTTTGGCTATAGTTGTGTTTTAACGAAACCTTACACAACGTACACATATGGATCACCTTTCCTGATTATTGTACGTCTTGTTTCAGTGATAAAATTGATGATCACAATGACTTTGATATAAATGGTCGGTTGAAGAGTCAGGAATTGGTAATATTATTGTTATTGTCATCATTACTATTAGCATTATTGATATTAGTGGAAGAGTTCTTGCCGGTGTTGTTCTTATAGTTTTAATTGAAATTAGTGGTACTCCTACAATAAATATTTATTTACATTTATATTAGCTTTCTAAATCAAGTTTTGAGGACAACGAAAATTTCCATTTTCTTAAATGATTTAATAAAAAAAACGGAAGGGAATTTCAGACCTTCAAATATAATTTAATTTAAACCTAATTCATCGCTTCTCATTGGTGAGATATGCACGTTCCCAGACGTATACTTGTTCATCAGCGCTCGAAAGCAGGAATTGATTCCGCGAATTAATTATACCTATAATACCATCAACGTTAACAAAATCATTCACTAAAAATTTCCAATACAGGTGGTTATCTACAGGTGACTGTAAGCGTCAACTCAAACTCAACAGGTATGTCTGATAAGGGACCAATTATGTGATTAGAATCTATGGGCCACCTTTCTGGATAATGTTATCTGATCTGTGCTAAGTATTGTTGATGTGCAGGTGATCGGTCACTAAAGAGGCACCGTGTATGGTATATATGTTTATGTGGCTTTGCTAAACACAGAACGTTAAAACTTGAGTTTCACACTATCTTTGGATGGATTCATATGGAGCAGGCATTAATGAACATCTTGATCTCCCAAAAAGCCGGACACGCAAATATTCCCGTATTCATCCATCCGTCTGCCCATTATTCTACATCCTCGTAAACCACCAAGGGAAATGTCAGGAAACATGTCATTTCTTGTCTATTAAATGACATAATATATATGTAATTTTATTGCATTCGATTTCCTCTCAAAAGGTCACAGCTCAAGATATGCTCCCTTCAAATGATGGTACGGACTTCATAATTTTATATGGTCATTAAGTCTTGTATCTGTCCAGTGAACTGCCAACATTTGTCATAATGCAGAATTGTTTTATAATTAAGGAATACATTTGTTCTTGATGTCTTGGTATAAAGCCTGGATAGTCCCTCAAATGTACAGAGGGCTGTTTATTTTACCTTTGAAACATGGCATGCTGAGAATTTAAATACTCACTTGCGCTTGAAGCGGGATATAACATGTATCACACACAGATCAAAACTAATGTTATAATGAGTATTCAGAATAGTTAATTCACCTGTCTGAATATATATGTAGTTATATCAATTGCTTTTCATTTAATCGGAAATTTTTGTCAGGAAATAAATAACGTTAATTAGTTAAAGTGCTGATGAGAAAAGAAGATGAAAAATTAATAAATCTTATTGCCTTTATCGCTTAACCATTATTTACCCTGCAAAACTTGTTGATGTCTAACTCCTTGAAAGATCTGAGATGCTTCGAGAAGTAAAATATCAGGGTGTGATTTATTATTTGCTAAATTCTGTTCTAATTATTGCATTGTCTACAAAAGCAAGATGCATAAACATTAGAAAAGCATAGTTTTGTTTACCATTCTTCTGTTTATCCTTCAACAATAGTACTCTCGCCGTTTATATTTACGGATATAATACTATTGTTGAAGGATAAAGAGAAGAAAGGTAAAAAAAAACTATGCTTTTCTTATATTTAAGGATCTTGCGCTTGTATATAATTATAGACTACTTTAACAGCTTCACTCATAAATCTGTTGCTATTTCTTCAACGATAAATACTTTCTTTTTCTGAAGAACTCAGTCCAGAAATTGCAAACATATAGTTTGATGGTTTCATGTAACCTGCATTCACACTTAAAATGTTTCTGACTAACATTTAAAGTTTAAATATATACGTATTGATAATAGATTCTTTCTTTGTAAGGCATAACCAAGATATTTAATTGCCGTTAATTTGGAAATTGTTGTTGTAGCTAAATTTCAACGGATTTTATTGGTCTACCAAAATAAACACTTCTCTTTACTAAACAAATAATGTCGTTTATGATGCTATAACAAAGTAGAAGAAATGGACTATTCGATCAGTAGTTATTCTACTACTTCATTCGAATTGAACTACGTTAAAATTGCATCGCAAATTCGCCATGTTCGTAAATTTCTCAAAGTTCACAAATTCGGACTTTTAATATATGGATTGACCCATGCTTGTATCATCAAACGTAAGAAATAAACGTACAAAGACCTAAGCCAAAAGATCGGTTCTACCGTATCTTAACTGGAAGCTGGAAATTTTAAGAAAGATAAAAATAGAAGTGTAGGATCACCAATTCATGTTCCAAACGGTCATCTTAAAAAGAATCAAGACAACTGTAACGTATTTTATTCTTATATCCTGGAGTTTATTTTGAGAGACACACTAAAATACCGCTCCCATCACAAGATAAAAAAGGTATGGTCCGCTTTGCTCCAGTCAAGTGTTATTTTATATTTAAATTGGATTGCTTGCTAGTTTTATTGAAAATTTGTTTTTTAAATTTCATTAAATGCTATTGTAATGTAACTTGGTATGTTGGACGTATCCTTGTCCAAGATCAAATTTATTTTCTACTTGATATTCTTTATCTGTATGGGTTTAATATCAGGATCATTATTAGTAGAAGTAAGTATGTTTATTTGGGTCTGTTATTGGTTATTGGAATTCCATTACAACTTACTTGGTGTACCGACATTGTCCTGGTTATGTATTATAGCTTTAGAGAAAGATTTGCTAATAATAACTAACTTTTTATTGTGCAAACATTGAAAACTTTCTGGAATGTTATTTTCCATTAAGTAAAGGTTAGTTTTAGAAAATGTTAATTGTGACTTGAGGTCAAGTAGAAGGCTATATAATCTTGCCACTGGAATGATTATTCATTCGTGTTTTAAGATCTAGCAGAACCAATTTGTATTATTGTTCTGACCAGAAGTTCGTTTCGGCTGGAATTTATTTGTTCAAATTATTCAATCCAAGTGATTTGTCACTGGATTACAAAAGCGATCTGACAACATTCTTGAAAAGAAAGACTTCATAGTGAATTAAAAAGCAAAAGGATATGTTCTCGGATTGCATTCCTGTGTGACCCAACAAACGACTGTTGGCACATCATCATTATACAGGCCATCACAGACACATCAACACTTCCAGCTTTCACTTAGTTTGGATTTCGATTAAAGTTTTTTCAAAAACTATTATGACTTGTGTATGTAATTCAAAGATTATTCTGGGACTTAATTCTAGGAAAATAACTTATATGTTGAATTTTACCGAGCTTGTTGCTTTTCACTCTTTTCTGTTACTTATTTTAAGAGCATATACCCGTAACACCCGTTAGAAATTATAAATAAATTATAAGTAAGTAATTAAATGAGTAAGTTATGTATGTATATTATTTTTTTATCCTTTATGCTTTTCATGCTTAAAATCATATATGTTTGGCGGAGGGACAAGAGTGTAAGCTGAACTATAAGCGAATTGATTAATTTTTACTCAGCACCTACCTAGGGGTATAATATGCAATATAAGACAGAGACCATGCAGAACAATATATGTAGCAGGACACGACATACTGAACTTTGCATACACAAGATGCCGTGTAAGAGAGATGGCGGTTTTTCCCTTTCTCTCTTTGTCTCTTTTCTCGAAAGTTGTGATTGATCTGGCCTATATATCGGAAAACCCATTATCATATATATGGCATGCCATAATGCATAAAAAATGTTTCACGTCTTATAGTACATATATAAATATTACCTACTTTACCATCACCATGATGTTTACAATAAAACCGTCATATTCCAAATGCAGATAATGCATGTAATATCTCATAATGATCATATGGAAAAATTTCAGTACAAAATAATGGTGTTTAATAGATTGTATTTGAAAACAAATTATATTGCAGTTGAGAAATGTGACATTTGCTTCAACAAGAAACACTAAATGTTATCGTGCAGTTTGAATATTCATTCCATGCGGGCTGCAACATGTCTGTAAAGACATCAGTAGGAGGTAAGTAATACGAGTGTGTTACTATTACACAGTTACTGAATGTCTAAATGGTAACGTGGAACTCTTTGTCTTATTGCATATAACATTTTATTTGGCAAATATGTTTTTATTTTGCAGATAAGATAAATTTATATTTTACTTTGTGTAACCAACATTTCTATCAGAATGCATTTAAAAAACACGTGTACCCATTATACCAAAACAGCGAATTATTTTGAGGGCATAAAATTCAACTACCTTTCTGCAAAAAGCGGGGATTTAAGTTTTCTGAGATATATTCTAGTGACTGGATATAGATTGATATTTATGTTTCAGTCTTAAGCATTAAAAATGTCTATCCCGAACAACGATTTGTCACTTTTCTAAGAAGCAGTGACAGCTGTTAATGGTTCTACTCAATTATCATGAGCCGTTTGTTAACTGTATGGTCTAGGACCAAAAATAGGGTGTCGCCGGAAAGCGCCCCTCTCCTAATTTTCGGATTTCCTTGATACTAATAGATTAGTACTTCCCTATCTATGCTGAGAACAAGGACCAAAGAAAACAATCTCGTTAATAGCGTGGATGACTGCTGCTATGTGTTTTTACCACTTTATCACTTTATATATATTTACCACTTTATATATATATATATATATATATATATATATATATATATAGTATATATATATTGTTATATATATATATATATATATATATATATATATATATATATATATATATATATATATATATATATATATATATATATATATATAAGACTGCAATATCAATCTATTATATAATCATGATGTTCTGCAATTCGGCTTCATTATCTCGTATCATCAGTTCACTTGAACATTAAGAATTAGAAGATGGGCCTGGTCGAGAACTATTAAGAAGTATAGTTCACGAGAAAGAAGCTCAAAAAACGCAGCCAGTAACTTTCGTTTTTAATATGTATCCCTGCCGGCAATAAACGTTTCTTTCTTTTGAGTGAGGTTTGCGAACCTGACAATATTGATATGTACTATTTCAAAATTAACAAAACAAACAAAGAAACAAAAATAAGCAAATTATCATTTTCGTATTTCTATGGTCAAATTTTTGGTAATATCGGAAAGATAGAATACACTTCCTTTTTCGCAATATTTAACGAAGTTAAGCATGTATTGAATTTAATTTTTTTATGTTCGTTCAGAAAGAAAAGCAAAATATATTTACGTAGTGCAATTGCGCAGTGCTTTATTTCCCTCTCATTCTGGGATGTGCATGATTGACTGTAACTGCAGGATGGAATGAGATAAGAAAGATGGAGATTTGTCCTGTGTTTGAGATCCAAGAACTAGCTTAATAGAGTGGACCGGTAAATTCAGATTTCGTAAAGTATCATTTACACGAGAAATTGCAGACAGTGAAAAAATGTACATATTCTCTACTTACATCGTGGTGTTTCATTGGGCAAGTTTATTTTGCTTTCTTCGGCACGATATAAACTTTATCTGTTGCAGTGTTATGAATACCAAAGTAATCCTAACGAAATCTTTACTTGTACTTTGGTGTATCACTGGGCAAAAAACGTTATCACGTCTAGTGGGAAATAATTTAATTCCTCTAAGAACCCACCTGACCGACCTCTTCACTGGGAAACTTTTCAACATATTTACTAATAATTTTATTAATAGCTCTAGACACGAACGTAAGCATCTATTTATAGATTTTGTGCACTTTTACTTTCTTAATATCTTAAAATAGAAGAGATGCACGGACAAAATTTCAACTAAAGATAATCACTACAATTTATAGTAATTAATAAAATTTACAGAAACTATAGATATACATAACACTTCGACTAATTCTTGAATACAGCATCGAAAGAATATACATATAAATTCAAGCCACTATCAGACAATTGTATGTTTTTAAATAAAAATGCCACTGCTGGAAGGGTTTTATTTCGTATGAATTGGCAGAAAGCATATAATACAATTATGTTCTCCATTCGTATAAAGTGAGATATTTTACGAGTATAAGATGTGCTTATTGGCCTCAATCGAATTTCATTTGTCCTATATATAACATGGGGTAATGCTCGTAAGTGATACTTACAACTATTTCTAGAAAAGATAATGCTTTCATGCCTACTTTTGTAAAGTGCCACATGACAGATGTTGCTCTCCCCTACTCGTTAAACTAACAAACGGTAAGGTCTAATACAGCGAATGGATGACACTGGTGGTTTACTAAGCTAATCAGACGTACCGAATCAAGAAGATGTGAAAGAGTGTTCTTAAATCATATAGGTGAAGTTATAGGATTATGAGGGAACAGCCACAGTTTACACACAAAACAAACATTCTTTGCCTAAAACGGCATTGGCATTGTTTACAACTATATTAATTACGACAGTCGTGACATGTATACCAGGTGCGATTTTCATTTTTGTTCATTTTGAACTAAACTCTCACGCAGATTCTTTCCAGGTCTCGTTTGCTGATTACTTATATTATCCCGTACCAGTCGGTTGTGTAAGTGAGCATAATGAAGCCGATGCCCTTAAACTGCTGCAATGGTAACAAATCCTTTTGTGGAATGCACCTTTACTTCCGGAAAACCATCACATCAATGTGATGACGATCACTTCTACAAATACTATCCGTCATCTTTGGGGGACGTAAGAGACGAGATCATTTTTGATCAAATTCATTTTATTCCCACCTAGCCATAGCAATAAAGATGCACTTAAAGGGTGAATGGCATTTTCAATGCCTCTGCTCCGCAGAAACGGAGGTGAATTCCCAATTTTGTATCAGTCAAAAGTACTGTTCAAAATTATTGAAATTTCACGTAATTTCACATAAGTACCAGAGGAACGTGTGTTCGATGATTTGTTCCTCTGAACTATAGAGAAACTATTATGCTGAACGATTAGCTAAAGTGCTTATTTTTCAATAGATCTTGAAATTTGTCTCTCGTGCAAGACCCTCACTTACACGAGATGCCCAGGAGAAAGGAATATTCCAATGGCCCCTTCTGGATTCGGAGAACGTTTAGATCAAAAGTATAAGCCCTATATACTTAAGCAACACACACACACACACACACACACACACACACACACACACACACACACACACACACATGGCTATCATTTACTACGTTTGTAAATTAAGTGAT
Organism: Megalonaias nervosa; assembly: GCA_016617855.1. Lineage (NCBI taxonomy): Eukaryota > Metazoa > Mollusca > Bivalvia > Unionida > Unionidae > Megalonaias > Megalonaias nervosa. The sequence goes on along the minus strand of JAECUM010031333.1, from coordinate 1,247 downwards.
AGAGACACAAGTACATAAAAATCAAAGTTAAACTATCACTACAATAGCAATACAGGTCTCTCGGACGGTCGACGCTCAACGTAGACTTTGGTGGTGTTTTGAAAGTCATTAAAGAGTCCTAGATCAATTACACTTTGCAGACATTTAGCAAACACTAAATTGAGACATATTTCGCATCGTAAATACTGATACAAAGCTGTATGGTACTGAATTCAACAGTTTTCCGAGAGGAGATAGAAGTATTGAACGACTTTGCCATGGAGGCAACAGTGCCGGTGTGAAGAGATAATACACACTTGTTTGCAAGTTTGGACGGTATAAAAGTGTTGTCTAAATTAAATGCTTTGCAAACTATCATAAAACAGAATAAAAACTTTTGGTTGTGATTTCAAAGATCTAAACGATATCATGTAATTTACAAGAAAATATGCTGATTTGTTGATGTATTTAATGATGATCACATTGAAATAAAAATTATTAGACATAAAAACAAGATGGCTGAAATAGCGCAGTAGTAGGTGGGAATAGGGTACGTGTATGCTCCGCTAAACTCACAGTGCAACTTTAAGATTTTGTAGACTTCACAAAGGGAATCTACGATAATGTGAGAAACACACATACGCAATAATGGAGGGTAAAGTGAGGTTTAACAAAAAGCACCACTTTATTGCACCTTGACTCACTATGTAAGTTATATTTTTCTTCAACCATATAAAATAGTCACATTTGACATAAATCTGAAATAATTCATACGTCTAAAAGGATTAAAGAAACATTGCAAATTGTTGAAACTCTACATTTCTGTTGCAGTTTGATTTCCTTTAGGCTTGTTGAAACCACACAAGGTAAATCTACGAAGCATAAACAATTGACTGGATTTGTTATATCTTTTGAAATGACGGACAAAAGAACAAAAACTATACGAATAGAGCAGGGTCCATATAAATTACTCTGGTGTCAGAATAGATCTGCAAATATATTACAAAATGGAGCAATGATAAAAATACATATTTTGACAGCAATATATATTTTCTTAAAATAGCCTTAGGCTGAAAAAGTAAAGACAACAAAGGGAATCAATGGACACGAAGCATATTGCAAAATCTTCAGAAAGAGAAATAATGTTAGGTACAGTCAGTCGAAAGAAAAGAATATTACGGCAATACAAATTAAAGACCTACTGGAAAAGGAAAACATTTAATAATTTGTAACTTACTCAGACAAACACACGTGTATCTCAAAGACTT
>JAECUM010031332.1:0-44981 GCA_016617855.1 Megalonaias nervosa | reverse complement strand
AATTATAGAGATTCTTGGTTTTCCTCTAATATTTCAACACATTTTAATACCAATAATCACTCTCTACTCGATTTTTCTTTCATGCCAATAGATATTGTGCATGGAGACATGAATAGACTCATAAAAGAAACTTACTGGATTCATAAATTAGATACTTTGTATCCTAATGGCCTTAATACCAATGCACTATATAAAATTGTATAATTTTTATTTTTTACTTTTTTTTATTTGATAAATTGTATATCCTTTATAACAATATAATTATATGTATGTATGACTGTCTCTATTTGATTTTATTATTTTACTGAAACATGATAAAATGAACAACGTAAAGCTGATGATAACTCCAGAACCGGGAGCAAAAACCTTAAGTATAAGAAATTCAACTAACGGATAGTAATGGAAGAAGCTTCCTGTCAAAAGTTAGTCACAGATACCATTACATTACATTTATTCACTTTATTTCGCTCCTTGTCCATCAAAATTTAGTTGAATATTAGTGTATAAATTCCTTGAGAAATGCTTAATGGCAATTTCATTGATAACGTTAGTCGACACTTTCAGACGCAGTCACCCATGTGGGGTGATCCCATTTAAACTTGATTCTGTCGCGCGCGCTTTGATGTAACAGGGAAAGTGCCAGCTGTTTGGAAGAAGTAGCACAACAAACAGAAACAATTACGCGACAATGTCATTTATAAAGAAAGCATAGGAAACACAGACAGGGAAAAACGGCACACAAGTCCAATGAATTGGATATAATTATGTAACTTCGTATATATCTTATGCATGGTATGTCGTGTCTCATATTTCAATTAGTACATAATATCTATTTTTCCCATACAAATATCTTCCTTCATACATGTAAAAAACAGTAGAAACGAGGCTGTCATTTCAAATTTATTTTAGTTAAAATTTTACATTATGCTAAATTATCATTTTGAAGAAATATCATATGTACAGGTTAAAACTAAAACGTAATCGCAAGAAAATGTATGGTAATCATCTATCCCATTCATAGTTGAACATCGACATAGGTGATGAATGAAATTCGCGCGACTTCTTTTTCACGCAACTGCACCTTTATTCCCCATGAACCAGTAATAGTTCAATCCAATATCAACTTCCTTCACCCAGTCGGATGTTGAACTGCCATTGTTAATGTCCATAGCGATCGATAATTTTCGTCTGGAAATTTGTTATAATAATTTTGTGCAGATCACTCGAAATTCACAATTGAATAAACCTTGTTGGAACTTTATAACAATTAAATTTTAAACTACATAAAATTTTCAAATTTATATAAATAAATGCTCTTACGTGACCCGTGTGACTTTTACTTTAGTGATTGTTTCTGAAGTGAGCTGGTGATAGGATTGCAGAGTTATCTTGTTTCAAGAAATAAATGTGACCTTAACCTTTGTGCCATATGACAAGGGTAAAACAAAGCAAGAAAAAATAAAACATTGCCATTAGTTATTTTATATGCTATTTTATAAGATGTCATGAACTTCTGCACAATAAACCCAATTTTACAACAAAAAAACCCAAACAATTAAACTGAACTTGTTTTCCTGTTTATGAAGCAGAGAATAAGTGCTGTAACATTTGGCGCCCACCGTGGGACAATGTCAGTTAATACTTTTGCACAAGATAATCTTTACTGGAGAAACAGTGTACCTGATGGATGCTCTTTGTTTAAAAAAAAAAATTGACAATATCTGTGTTGCAGATATTCACGAGACTTATATTTAAATCTACCGTGCTCGCTGTAAGTCGAGTCCAACTGCAAACTGCACAGATTCCATCAACGGTCGCAAAATGTGCCGACAGATCTAGGTCTATGCAGTTTTATTTAGTAATTAATAGTACAAACAAACATACACCGTGATATACCGGCTCACTATGTGACGGCAGGTCAGGGTCTGTATTTCTTGTAATTGGACTACGCGTTTAAGCGAACGCATACGGCATGTCTTCTCACAAAAGTGCTCAACACAAACAACGTTGCGAATTTTGAAGTAGTATTTAAAGATACAAATTCAATATTAGAAATGTTTCATTTCCATATGGGACACTGGGAGAGGGCATGGCAAATCTTGTATATGACTGAGATGGTTAAAGTGGCCGCATTCTTCGGTACGGAACGCAAGGAAACATAGGCACTGTGAGAGGTCAGCCATAAGGGTATGCCTGTTATGGTCAGTCATCAAAGTTCACTCTTCTTTTCAATCTTTTAATGACATCTGCTTGATTAATTTCGTAATATTTCTGGCATAATAAAATACGATAAGAAGAGCTTGTTTCATTGAAGTGACTTTCATTTATCCCCAGCTGAGTTTGAGACTAAACATAACAGCTGCTACAGGCGTGAAAATTGGATCTTTAATCTGCACTGTTTAGGGCTTTTCTGAATTAAAATGGGCCTTTTCAGTTTATGTGCTGCATGCTGTTATTTGAAATAACTTCTTGGCGATAAAAATGAAAACCTGATTATGAAAGACAAGGTAACCTATCTTGTTGCTCTAACAGCCTAACTCATTAATTTTGCTAAGGCTATAAAGGGTGGAAAACTTACTTTGGGTGGAGATTTACAAAATATTGCAATGTTTAAAAATATTGTTTTTAATCAGGATTTATATAGCATTTTTGCTAAATAACATGCATGCAAAAAAGATTCCAACTTTGGAGGTTTTCAGCTCAACACATTTCAGAGGTAGTGTATAGATGAACTAACTGTAATTTCTTATAGTTCTTCATTTGAAGGGGTTAAAGTAATCCTGAATGAACTGGTGTAGAAATATGAAATGGCGAAGTTTTAAAAATAATAATGAGATTCTTTACGCCTAAACATGTGTTGTAGACATGTTTATGTATTGTAAAGTTTGCCCAAAAGATCTTACTATTTTGTCGCTGTCAGCTTTCCATAATTCTATAATTTGTATGTAATTAATGTCTAAATACATGCCACCATAAATAAAATGGAACCATTCGAATCCCTAGCATAATGACACAATTTATATCATAGTATAATGGGTTTTATACAATCAACTCAAATACACAATGTAGAAAAGTCTTGAAATCCAAAAGATAAAAACTACTTTAGCTTTCAGCTTAGCTATCTACAGACGTGCATTTAAGAAAAAATCTTTCGGTCACTAACATATACTTCATGTTGATACTGCTGCTGCTACTACTACTACTACTACTGCTCTCTCTCTCTCTCTCTCTCTCTCTCTCTCTCTCTCTCTCTCTCTCTCTCTCTCATACATACACTACGGACAACGGATAATTAAATCGTGGACAACAAAGTGATTAAAAACAAAATATTTTATTGAAAACCCAATATTTGCAAATGTTTTGATGAATATCACCAGTTTCAGCATGAAAACCTCAAACACGTGAAGAGCGATTTGGTAACAAGTGAAGACAAGATTTTATTACACACAATTGTAAAGGTTACAACATATGAGGTGTATAAGAAAAAGAACATAGCATTTGATGTTATTACATAACTCTTAACAGATATTACAATATTCGCAAAATACAATCTAAGAACTTCCAAATATTTGAAGAGTAATACAATAAATCTATTCATTAACTGATTATGTTTATAAAGTAGTTACAGTGTGAAAACCTCAAACGCTTGAAGAGAATTTGGTAACAGTAGTTACATTACGATTTGGTAGCAGTAGTAACGGCATGAAAACCTCAAGCACGTGAAGAGCGATTTGGTAACATCAGAGCAGAAGTTCAGTGGAGCGGTAGTTTTTTTCTTCAAATCATGAAGACAGTAGCAAAATAAAGCCTTGTGACATCAGAGGAAAATCAACATAAAGATGTTGTTACGTGTATAGGCTCGTACAAAGTAACAAAGAAAAGAGTGAAGCCAACAAGCTTTATAAATTTTAACATAATAATTTATTTCCCTAGAAAACAAAGATAAAAATATGAAAAAGGACTTACGGTTTGCGAATCTAATCCAAATATTAATCTTAGAATTTAAAAATATAAGTCCTATCACTAAAAAGTTCTAATTAAATCAAAGTTCGAATCCCGATGAAGTTCCAAGATGGAAGGCGATGACGTCCTCTATAACCAGTTTTGTGCTGATGTGTCAACAGTTCCTTGTTGAGTCACCAAGAATATAATTCCGACTTTAGAATTCCGAATAATTTCCACTAAATGTCTTTGTCCAAGAATTTTTATAAGCACTGGTATTTTCCAGGGAATATAAATTATTAAATCCAAAAAATAGAAGAATTTTAAAATCAAACTGGCATCAACAATAAAACACCTTGAGCTCTAAAGGTGTAAACTACGACTGACTATTTCACTATAAAATATATGTTTGAACCCTTAACTAAAACGCAGTTTAGACCCCGTGATGGGTCACGTGATCACTTAATCCGAACAACGCAGTAAAATAATATGTCAATTAGCATGTAGGCTAGTATAGCCCTAGCTAAGAATCAATGATTCCCACACTGGAAATGAATTTAAGAAAAGGTTGTTTACAACGGAGCTGACGCAGAATGACCTTCATTACGACCAATGATTTTCACTCAGTGTTTACGAATTCAATATCAAGGTCAGGAACCAGGTTAGCTAAAAATACAATGAAGCAGCACTGTTATTTACTAGAACTGAACTGAATTTTTCTAGAAAATTGTCAAATCCAGTGAATAAAGTTATTACAATCACATGTAATGAAATAAAAATAAAATAAAAAATTTAAAACTAGCAATTAAATTACATATACGTAACAATGTGGCAGAAATATATTATCGATTTCAGAGACGAAGTTGGAGGTGATGATGGTGGTCGTTAATAGAGTGCTGGAGGGAGATATATATTACGATATATATCCACCACCTGCTATTGTGCTTTGGTTATCTTTATCTTGGAGATGATCGACCGCGGTGTTAATGCTCGGTCCGAGTAACTGTAAGTAACACAATTTTTGTTCCTGGGTAGTAAGTGTTATTTCGTAATTGCCTATGCCTAAAAAGTATAGAAAAATGGCTATTATTCCCCACAAATATTGCTTTTGTGACCAGGACAGTAATATTTTGAAATTTACCTATTTCTATGAGAAAACGGGCGAATTTGAGTCTTTTCGTTCACATAAAGTCAGAAAAAACAGTACATGAATCAAAAAGAAAAAAAAAACAATATATGACTCAAAATTAATATGTATTTATACTAAAGTCATACAAAAATGACCAAAATTTTTTTAGGAGTGAGTAGTTTTTCTAGATTTACGATTATACTGTAAACCACTTTCACGAATAAGCTCCCAAATGTAGTCTCCCATCATGTTCTCGTTATACTGTCCTTGGTAGCGGCCTTCAAAGTACAGTATATCCTGGTGGAAGCGCTCGTCTTGCTCCTCCAAGTATGATCCCATGTTCTCCTTGAATTTATCAAGATGAGCATCAAGGATATGGAATTTGAGGCACATCCTGCAGCCCATTGTTCAGTAGTTCTTCACCAGAGTCTCAACCAGCTCCACATAGTTTTCGGCCTTGTGATTGCCCAGGAAGCCCCGAACCACTGCGACAAAGCTTTCCAAGCCGCTTTCTCCTTACCAGTGAGCTTCTTGGGGAATTCATTGCACTCCAGGATCTTCTTTATCTGTGGTCCGACGAAGACAACGGATTTGACCTTTGCCTCAAACAGCTTAGGGATCAAGTCTTGAAGGTACTTGAAAGCTGCCGGCTCATTATATATAGCTCTGATAAATTGTTTCATAAGGCCCAATTTGACATGCAGTGGTGGTGTCGGCACCTTCCAGTGGCTCCCACTTGACGTTGTTCCTTCCCACAGAGAACTCGGCCCGCTGTGGACAGTCTTGCCCGTGGTAGTGCGCCTTGGTGTCCCTGCTGTCCCAAAGGCAAAGATAGCAGGGAAACTTGGTCAAACCGCCTTGGAAACCCATCAGGAATGCCACCATTCTGAAGTCTCCGATGATCTCCCAGCCGCACTCATAATACTTCAAGGCGTCCAGCAAGGTCATGATGCTGTTGTAATCCTCTCTGAGGTGCACCGAGTGAGCCAGGGGAAGAGACGGGTACTTGTTCCCATTATGAAGCAGCACGGCTTTGAGGCTCCTGGATGAGCTGTCAATGAAATGGCGCCACTTATTCTGGTTACTGGCGATTCCGATTGCCTCCCGGTCACATTGTGGCAGACGCAGAGCATATCTTGACAGGTGAAGAAGCTGGAAAAACTTGGTGACGCTTCCTCTGATCTGTGACTTGCACACCTTCATCCAACAAGTTTCACTGCTGGAGCATAGACGTCAATAGTTCGGCATTGGACTTGGTGAGACCACGATCTCTGATCAAGTCGTTGAGGTCTTTTTGGTTGAGGTAGTATGGGTTTCTCTCCTCAACTCCACCTCTGAAATTGTCATCTGGATCTACAACGTCTTCCTCGCTCTCTGACTTGCTGCTCTCTTCTAAAGACGGCTGCTCTCTCTCCGGAGGAGTGGGTACGGGGAGCTCAGGGCAGTGTGGCACCTGGGCGATGGATGAAGGAAGGTCCGGATACATGATAGCAGGTGCATTCTTGCAAGTCCGACATTTAGAAAGGTCCACCATGCAGAAGTAGCGGTTACTTTAGTGGTCAGTGGGTTCCCGCCAAATTCATGGGATAGCGAACTTCATGGCTCTCTTTTCCCCTCTGTACCAGCCTACAAAAATACATTTATTTCACCCATGACTAATGTGTAAGAGATTCTCGAAACATTTTTCATATATGATATATGTTTTTCAATAACATTGAAAATTATAAAACATTTTAAAAGGAAAAACTTTAACAATTTTAAAAATTTTAACAAATTTTATAACATAAAATTCCAAGCAACAATTGTCAGTCTTACTTTCCAGAGTATTTGTGAAGTACTCGCAGGTGAAATGAGGTGCCCATAGTTTGTCTTGATCCCCGACAGGCATGCCGAAATATGCTTTGTAGGCCTCACACATCTTAGCAGATGCTTCCACGGAGTACTTTGTCGCTCTTGTCTTGATAAATTGGCCGCAGACATAGCAGAATGTGTCTGCCGGATGATTGCAGCCTCTTGATGCCATCTCAGAAAAATGCAGATATGTATCCACTTAGGCAGCTGGAACTAAACTGAACTGGTGGGCTTAAGGCCCCTGTATTTATACTACTATTTATATTACTGGAAAGCTTTAGAAAGTTCTAGAAGTTACTCATGTTTACTCAGCACTGAATCTATCTGGAATGTTCTGGAAGATAGGTAAATTTCAAAATATCACCGTCCTGGTCACAAAACAAAGGTTGTGGGAAATAATAGCCATTGCTATACTTTTGAGGCATAAGCAATTAGGAAATAACACTTACAACCCAGGAACAAAAAAGAAATTGTTACACGGTCTAATTAATAACATGAAAATATCGAATTAATGGGTGGAATAACAGAGATTTGAGCAAAGATATATAATAGAACAGCACGAGTCCTCGTAGGTAAAACATAACAGTTTAATCACTTACATATACATACTGAAGTTGAACATGACATTTTAATGACATGATTTCTCTTAGAAATAGAATCGCAAAATTTATGCGAAATGCAATTAGCTGTTCTGATATACCTATAAAACAAATTGCATCATTTAATCGAGTGACTGATCGAATTCAAATTGCCGCATGTCAGCATAACCTGATTGCTTCTGGTCCTTTCCAAATCACTGTCCGTGACAGGTCCGCGTTGCAGCATTTCTTTTTCTTCTCTCCCCCTTTCTCTCTCCAACCTCTTCGGTCATCAACCGTAACTTGGCTTTCTGCTGTCTTTTCTCACTACGTGGTGCACGAGTATAGTGCTATTTTCAGTTTAAATAAATATAATACGCAACCAAAATATTTGTCTGCTTTTCTTCTAATGGGATCGAACTATACTCCCACGCATTTTACGGCAGATATGGTCTTATCTTAATTCTACACAACTAAGCTATGGTCAGTTCGCAACCTGATACTGATCCGCAAACAACTTATTATCATAAGATTAATGTCTTTCTCTAGCAGATAGCCGCATTCCTAACTGGGACCGTTACATAACAAGACCTCTTTGATAACTATTACGCCATATTGTGGGCTATAAATTACCATCTGACCAATATTGGTCGATACATGCCGATTTTCCTCGGGAATTCACAACTTAATTTGTTTTTAAAAAATGAATTAATGGACTTCACGTCTTGTCTTGACTAAATTACTTGCTACTTAGCGATGTGATTCATTGTCATAGACACAGAACATCAATTCTTGGCATAATGCTACACATCATTTAAGACACATAAACTACTCCTCAAAATTCGTATCAGAGTAATGCATGAAATTACTACAAGTATATGATTACTATTACAGATGAATGAGGTAATTCAAACAAATTCATATAATGCATGAGTCATGCATCATTCGAGATAAATGAATGTAAACCATTTGCTTCCGAGCTCACGGAAATTTGATGTATGAATTTAAAAGGAATGAATTTAACAAATAATTATATACTTACAACCCATGAGTATTAAATGTGATTGAGACAATACCTAGTGCTTTCCCGAGACTTGATCCATTTTTTATAAATCCAAATCTCTCTCAGGCTCCGGGTATTTCAAATTCTTCCAGACCCAAGTTCCTTGGACGATTTATTTAACGAGAGAAATTACGTATTAATTTTCGAAAAATTACACATTAGATTTCGTATGGGAACACACACACACCCTCGTTTAACTTAGCTAATCAGGATTAACTTTCTCTAACCGCCAAAATTTTATTACTTCCATCGAAGTCAGAATAATTCTTTCTAGTCCGCCTTTGTTAATAACTATAATGGAAAATATTATTTTATGACACCAAGTTCAAATGGCCCAAGATTTCCCAAAATTTTTCTCTGGCTTGTCTCAGCCTTGTCATTTCCTCCACTTAACCCTACATTGACATATCTGTCGGACTGTTATCCTAGCGGGTCCTAATTAAAACCCAATCGTGCTTCCAAACATGAGAGGTTAACCATCGCAAGCTACCAAATTTATTGTGAGCCTAACATTACCAGTCTTAATGTTTACGTGTCAGGCTGACCACGACAGAATGTACTGCGAAAATATCTACAAAATTTTACACCTTGCCAGTGCTAAATTTCGACATAACCTAATATTGACATGTGAGAACTACAGAAAAATACAAACAGATCTACTGAGGACAATTCTGCTAATAATGACACAGATTTATTATTTTCAACCAAATAATTTTAATACAAAGATGTAAGTGTTATCACTTGCAATAGTCTCCGACCGCTCCGATGACCTAGAGGTAAGAGTGTCCGCCTCGGATGGCGGAGGTTGCGGGTTCGAATCCCGGTCGAATCATACCAAAGACTTATACAAATGGTACTAGCAGCTGCCCCGCTAGGCGCTTAACATTAAGAGGTTAGTGTTAGGACTGGTAGACCTGATGTCAGGAAAATGTAACTGGGTGGGACATCATTATAAATGTTTGTGGCAAGATGCCCCGATGCTAGTCACTGTAAACTGTCACACTACAGACATCGTAGCGATATGACTGAAAAATTGTAAAGGCTACGTTAAAAAATCCAAAAGCACAGTCTCATTCATGTTTAATTTCAAGTCTTGGGTAAATTGTTTATAGCTCATTGACAATCCTCCTGTTTCTTTTTTTTTTCTATCTTTCAAGATGGAGAAATTTTCTTAAACTCTGGATTGACAAATACTTAATTTTCACGCATTCTCTTGAGGCGCATGATACAAAATTATTATTGGAGATTCGACTATCTTACAACTAAAGTTCTTCAAAATTCTTTTCCAAATAAAGCCCAAATGGTTCTGTAGGCAACACGTTTAATATATCATGTACACATACATAAACACTAGGATCAAAAGGACACAAAAAGGAGAAGAAGGAAATAAATACAATACGCTTTATACGCAGCATATTTAATATATCACGTATACATACATGTACACTTGGATCAAAATGACATAAAGGAAACACTGGAACGAGGCTATAGATTGAAATTCCTGGCAATTTGGACGTGGAAGATGTAAAGAAAAAGGAATATCATTGTGTAGGGATACAATTGTGGCATATATTTTACAAATGTATACGATTAATACCCCACACAGACTATTGTGAACGTTTGAACATTACAATGGATGAGTGGAAAATGTTTCCTCGCAAAATTTATGGTAAGGCAAACATACGTGAATGGAAACTTTGGTTTACGTCATTCCGTATTTGCAGCAATATTTTTCATGGTCTGGTGCTTGCTCCTTGCAAGAGGTCGACAAAGGACACTTATTGGAAAGCCAGAAGCGGAAACCTGGATTTTGAATAGGACCAATAAGTCCCCGTAGTTTACACATATTATTTAGTATGCCTACCTATATTGAAATGCATAAATTGACGACAGTAGTTTTATTTCTGAGATGTATGCAGCTGAAGGAATTGCAGAGAACAGCCTTTCAATTTTGAATTTTATATCCAACTTGGCACTTTGTGCAAAAATCGGATACTCGATTATTTTTTAATGCCGTATGCGTTGTTATTCTATATTCGGTATAACGATGTCCTTGTACATTTTGGTATTACATGCAATAACCCGTATTTGTTTTTTATCGTTCTCTTTTCTTCCCATCTGCCTCAGCAGTATTCAATAGCCCTTGATATGCAAGAACTAGTTTCAGAGAAGTTTCATTTAATTCTCTCTTGGCAGCTAATTAATAAGTTACATCCTTACGGTGCAAAGCCATATATCACATTAAGGTACCTTTTTGAAAGCTTCACTTGTCAACATCTGCTCGGATAAATCACTCCGACACATTAAAGAATAGATTCTTAGCTTTTCTATGAAGCATGAAAGGCAGCCATCGAATCGATGCCATTCTCTCATTCTATCATCGGTTCTTTTCTCCGGAGAACTGTTGGGCTGAATGAATAACGACATGGTGCGCAGAGAATTTTTTGTAATACGATCTGTTTCTTTGTTTAAGTTTTTGTATTTGTTTTCTTTTTCCTGGGCTTTGCCCATGAGTCAACAAATCAATCGAGATATTTCTAGAAGTTGTTATGATCCTTCTTTCTGTATTTACATACCCAACAACTATATATACCATATTATATTGATCTATTTTACTCTGCGTTTGGTACGATTGCAAAGCTACTGAACTAAGAATTAATAGCGATAACTATAGTCATCCCAAAGAAAAAGAAAAAAAAACCATAAACTTAAAAAAATAATAAAATAAAGAAAGGAAACACAACATCAAGAAAAGCAAAAACATACAAGAAAAATCAAATATGATGTTCGCTAAAAAGGCAAACAAAAATTTTAACTAATTCTATATTTGCCAGATCTATTAGAAAGAAATAACTGATCACAAGGCGCGTGGGCGAAATTACGTAATAGGCAAGTACAGAGGTCCAGCACATAACATGCTAGTGATCTAAACTTCCTACATTTATTACTCATGATACTTTGTCCAGTCCTAATTGTCTTAACCGAATCACATGTATCATGGAGATGGTGTACTTATTTGTTACATAATTATGTATTATCTTCGAATTTATAATATAATTTTTATTTAAATCGTTTGAAACTATGAAGTTATATTGTATGTCCTTTAATTCAATGTTAACAATATCGTAAAAAGAATGTGTATACTCCGTAACAAGAGTACCATTCTTGACAAGGTCGATCTAAGGTGAAATCAACAACTAAGCAGGTCAGGAATGGCACACTAATACTGAACGTCGGCCTGCCACTTTTCATCCATGTGCCTGACATGACCTTTTCCGCAGTGTAATCTTTTTGTTTTCTTATCCATAGAGTATGTAGAGTGATGACTTAAAATGATTTGAATTCAGCGTATTTTATTTTCTTTTAATTCCACTTAATTTATTTTCAGAATATGTTGATATCTGTATGTCAGGTTGTTAGTAACAAATATATTAAAAGATGTTCTTTGTCTGCCACTGCAATGACTTAAAAATATTCAGATAATAATATGTGCCTAATAAACTGTTGTTAGGTTTTATCAACAGCCTACGATGTGTAAAACAGGAACTGCTTTTTCGGAAATTTGCGACTTTTCTTTAATTGTTTTAAATGTTTGAATTATTTATATCTATATCAAATTTGGACATACCTATCCTGATTCTCAAAAGAACAGCAATTTAACGTATTGTGTTGCCATGTACTATTGTATACCCGATTTATTCTGCATAAATTCTTCTCTGTTTTTGTTCAATCATTCTAGATTGACATCAAGTTCATAAGGTGATCGACTTATATTGTAAATTTTAACCAAATACCAACTTGAGTACGTATAAACATCAAATAAGTAATTTATTCTTCTTCAAATTATACCATTTTAATGAATTTTTTTCAGCGCTATTACTGCGTTTTAGAATGTCACCATCATTGAAGGTAATATGTAAATGTGCTTCGTTTCTGAAATATTGAAGTATCTCATTTGATGTTTTAAATCAATAAATTAACGCCGGTTTTCGCGTAAATGTTGATCTTCAACACAATTAGGTTTGATGGCGTTCTGAATCAGTCCAAATATGTAAACAAAAGAAATTATTTATAGATATCGACATTTTTGCTTTCGTATTAAACTCGCCTGAACGTTCGTGTACTGTACTATTAATATTCCACTCGCTACAGCTGTCAGTCTGCAAAGGGATTACATATTACGAGCAAGTATTTTATTTAGAAGTCACATCATGCACAATATAAAGGTGATGAAGTAAGAATAAAAAAGAATACTGGGAAAGGATTTATTTTACAAGTTTGTTGACAATGAAAAATAAGAAAAACATTTAATTTATGAGAGTCAATTTGAATTTTAAAACCATCTTGAATAATTCAAACCAATTTACTAGTCTTATGGTAGCATGTTCCATGGTATGTCAAAGATGTGCTTTGGAGACTTATGATCTTTTAATGCCAACTGTATCAAGAGAAATCAGATAAATAGAGTCCTGAGTCCGGCTGTTTTAATGTGTTGATTAGTTACCAGTTGTCGTGGAATAGTGGTTTGAGTGTCCGCCTCGGATGCGTGAGGTCGCGAGTTCGAACCCGGCCGAGTCATATCAAAGACATAAAAATGGTATATACAGCTGCCTCGCCAGGCGCTCGTCATTAAGAGGTTAGTGTTAGGGCTGGTCGGCCTGGTGTCAGAATAATGTGACTAGGTGGGACATCATGTTACATGTCTGCGGCATGATGCCCAAGTGCCAGACATCACTATAAACTGACTCACTGCAGACATCATAGCTATTTGACTGAAAAATATTTAAAGCTACTTTAAAAATCCAAAACACACACAGTTACCAGTTGTCAGTCAGTTAAAAAGTGGGTTTGTGAGTTAGGCAGACAATCAGTGGAATACTCCATTTTACGGTTGATGTAAACATTTTATATGTAGGTAAGTTAATGGGGGATTGGAATGTTACTTTGTTGCATGGCTACAATATTCAATCTACTAGATATTATTAAGTTTGAATAATTATTCCCATATTACTTAATCATTTAGGACTGGTTCAAAGATAAGATCTTCAATCTGAAATTACTGTAGCTATTTATACTCTGTATTTAATGTGGCTGATTCTTTCGGTTGAACTTAGAGCAGTTTTTTTTAGGGGGGGGGTGGTCAGTACAATGATGAATGGTATAAATTAGTCTGTGAATACATTCTACAGTGTGCTAAGTTTTTGTGCAAATTTTTACACTTATTGGGATCAGGATAACATTTCTTAACTATACAATTAAATTTTAGCGGCAGACTAATAATGTTTCGTGATGTAAAACTTAGATACGATCGATGCAGTGTAGAATTTTAGATCAGAATGGACATTTAAACCCCAAATATGTTAATGTCAGACTTCGAGAACCCAGATAATGATTAGGACACGTATTAGTCATTTAAATGGTCGGCATGCCATAAGAAAGAACTCCATTTGATACCATAATGGGATGAAACAGAAAGTTGGACAACATCAACATGACCAACAAAACGACTTATTAACAGGTGTATACACATACATGCATTCATGTATGCACACACACATATATATATATATATATATATATATATATATATATATATATATATATATATATATATATATATATATATATATATATATATATATATATATATATATATATATATATATATATATATATATATAAAATTTCAAACAGCATTGCATTATCTGTCTATTATTGTGCGCCTAGTTAATAATTACATTTGATTAATGACCGAATGGATAGCTCGCTTGATTTCAGGGTATTGACATAAGTAAAGATTTGCTTGCTGACATTTGATAACCATGGGAAATTATCACCTAATTAAAAGATTACGGAAGCTATTGACATAAAAAGGAAGGATTTTAAGTTATCGGTATGATGTGAAGATTTATTAGTCAACCAGTTCTGACATTAATTTGCCACAGTAATCTAGACAGTTTCCTACGTTCACATTGGGGAAAAATATCAAATAGAAAATTGGTGTCACGTTACATCTGACGGAGAAATGTTATAAAACTTTTCTTTTTAAATTTAACTAATTGCCCGTTTTTTTGCAATGTGCCACGAAAGATAAGCTTTTTTTAATAGAATATCAAAGAGAGATATTTTCTGCTTTCCCTCTCTCACATAGGTCAGAGAGAGAGAGAGAGAGAGAGAGAGAGAGAGAGAGAGAGAGAGAGAGAGAGAGAGAGATTATGGTATATATTATATTTAGGGATTTTTTTGTTCACCATGTGCGAGTCTCACATTTAAACAAATATGTAGACAGCAATTTACATATTGTTGTAGTAATTTATTATCTTATATAACAAATTCCAGAACCGGAACTGAAATACAGGAGCCGTCGATCTAAGAACAAAATACAAATCAGTCTTTTCAGTCAAGAACTGCATGCTAGCGAGATATTACTGAGGATTAATTTTACTTATTATTTTCACTTGAAACAATAGTAATGTAACAAACTATGTAGGTATATGATATTTGTATTTACATCTCTTTTCATTGTTATTCTAGATTTTAATAATTATTTTTTGATGATGGGAGGTCAGATTTCTCCGACCATGTAATTAGCCAATAGATTTCATAATGCGATATTAATGCAAAACTGATTATGTTCTATTTGCTATAGAGAGATTATGCTTCTCTCGTCTTTCGTCTTATTCCGAATGATTCAAAGCCGAATGAAGTCAGGTTTGAATAAACGGGGAAGAAACAAAACTTCAGTTTTGGATATATTTGAATTATTCGGTAAACGCTGTAGCGCTCCGATGTAGTTGAAAGGTACATAAACGAAGTTTTTTAATAGTTTGGGAATCTGAAATGATGTTTCAGTTCTATTTCATGTGAATAACAATTAACCTAGATACAGTCCCGAAGTTGCGCTATCAAGTAAATAGTTCCACATTATGCCTACTTTAAACTAAAGCTTTTGCTAGGAGTAGATTAGCTTATCACCGTATGTACTCGCTTATAAGACGAGTCAAACTGCAAACAGCAAAGATCCTGCGCTGCTGCAACATTATGCACCTGCAGACGTGAGTCTATGCAGTTTATTCTACTGATTACTCCTAACAAAACTGCACAGATCCAGATCTGCCGGCGCATTATGAGAATATATACTATTTTTTTTTTTTTTTTTTTTTTTTATAAAGTATTGATTTTTCACGTACAAAACCTTATTAGTAATTACGAATTCGGTATATGATTTGCAGCTTTCATCACCGCTTGATCACATCGATACATCATGTAGAATGCAATGTTCGCGGATATCAAATTAGGGATTATACCTGAGGGTACTGTTTTTCCACCAGACAACGTTAAACATGCTTAGTGTATGAAGCCTTTACATACGTTTGAAAGCGGATCTAATTTCAAACTCTTGGCACTGAACTAGATGGACCTCGGAAAAAAAATAATTAAGAGACAGATACTATTTCTGACGAGCGAACCCATCTCTAATTTTGCCATCCAACATCCATTAAAATAAATGCAACCAAAGACCATGAGTTTCTAGTCAAGAATAAAAGCCCAGTTAATAAGAGCGTTATCGGATCATTATCAATCTCTGATTCTAGAATAAACTATCTTCCTAAATGTCATAGAATGTTACTTGGAAATACTCATACTTTTAAATATAATGCATTCTACACGAATGAAATTTTATTAAGGGAATACATGAACTAGTAATGACTTGTATAAATTAGTATTGATCATTTGTCTGCATCTTCTAATTACTGAAATCCTGTCTTTCTGAAGCGTCAACATCCATGAATTCAAGACAGCATATCACTCTCATCTTGCTGTTGTCCATTGTAGTTGGTTCATGTCCTAACGCACAGACTTTTTTTGCTGTAAATAAGCTAATTGCCTTCGTGTTAGTTCTCTTATTTGTTTCTGCATTATCTTACACAGGCTTTTTGAGGGTTTGCGGTTTATTTAGAAAAAAAAACCAACATTATCAAAAATATTTTACGTAGAAAATCCAGTATTCACAGTTCAGCATAAAACTGATCAAATTTGTTTTAAGCATTCATTGAAAGAGCAAATGATATAATTTTTATTGTCTTTGCAGGGCGGCAAATTATATACTATATCAATAATAAATCTGGAACAATTTCATCAGCAGAATACGACCTGATGCCCCTTATCGTCAGGAAGCCAGACAAATAATTATTCATTAGCGTTATGTAGGTGATTGTTATTAAATGACCAGGATTTAATACATTCTATTTTCTCAAGAACAGGTTAAATTAGTTTCATCATTAAAACTTTTGATTAGAACGTCAGTATGATTACAGCTGAGATCTCGGATACAACGGAGATTGGACAAACACTGATACAACTTCATGTTCTAGTGACCTTGGAAGTTCCATGTTCATTTAATTTTAGTAGCTTATCAGGTAAAGCTTTGATGTCTTGCTGGGAGAGTTATGGTAAGCAACGATATGTTCCGAATGACGCTTTTGACTTTCAGGGGTGTGAAAGTTGTAATTTGATTGGTAAGTCAAAAGATGGCCAGAATATGACCAGTGCATGTCAGATCTGCATGTACTTGCTGATAAGAAGATCTCAATTTCAATCAGCCAGCCAGATCGTCAAACTGCTTCCATAAAGGATTAATTTAGTTTTGTTTTCTAATTGCACGCTGTGCCACAAAGCTTTAATGAGCTAGCTTGCCCGTTTGGTATTATAAGCGGCTTTGGATTAGTCTGCCGCTGGTAAGTTTTAATATGAACAAATTATTAGGATGACATGAATTGTCAAGTATTAAAGGCGATACGGTCACGTTTCTCCTGACTTTTAGTCGTAAGAGCAATATGGTCATGGGTTCTTCTGAAGGGCAGTCACAAAATCGATACTGTCACGATTCTTCTCTCTTTCAGTCACAAAGGCGACAAGATTATGATTCTCCTTTCTTTCATTCATAAAGGCGATACGGTCATGCGTCTCTTGACTTCCAGTCACAAAGACGACAAGGTCACCATTATCCTCTCTTTCAGCCACAAAGCCGATACGGTCATGAGTCTCCTCTCTTTCAGTCACAAAGGCGATACGGTCATGGAGTGTCCTGACTGGTAGTCACGGATATGGGATATATTACATTAAGATTTCGTACATTAAACATTAACTCGAGTATAAGAAACCATCCGCGCCAAAATACAATTAAAGAAATGTTTTCTTTCGCCTCGGTATCCAAAAATAATCTGCTAAAGTTGCTTTTATTCACAAGTAAATGTATTTTTAACAATTTGTTACTTTAGAAAAAAACAATTTCATTTAAATTTATTTCGTATATTCGTATGTTCACTATTACGATTTTCTCTATATTTTGAATGTTTTTTTTTTTCTTCATATTTAGTTCATAGATTTGGTTGAAAAGAATTTTTATGTGCATTCACCAATATCTTTGTATCTATGCACTCCAAAGTGCAATGCATAGTGACAAACCATTGCTGAGCAAACATTTACAACTTTAATTGTGGACAGTTTATCGGCCATTTCGAAATGAATAAAAGCTATATATCGAAAAACATGAAGCTCAAACAAGCAGCAAAAAAGATTTTCTTTGTTCGATCAAAATCCTCTCATCGTCCAGGAAACTATACACAAAACAAGAGTTCAAAAATGTGCAAGTAGTGATGAGCTTCAGTGAGCGCAGCTGGCATTATGTCACAAAATTTTTATAGCTTTATTATGATATTTACAGGTCAACACAGAAGCAATAAATTTCTAGCGCGGACATGCATTTGTAATTATTTCCAGTTTGCTCCAGGGTACACCAATTCATTATTCTACGATGGACCATTTGTGTCATAAGAGTATAACCCTTGCGTTATTTGTTACCAAATCCGCTGGGGCGATATTTTTTCTCTTACTAATTATATATATTAAACTTGTTGTATATTTACCATTAACGCACGCATCTGAGTAACTCTCTATGGCTATAGACCCACTGGATCCAACGTAATTATCCCAAGTACTGAAGCTGAATTGATTATAACACCATTTCCACCACGACCAGAAACTGGCGCATAATATGATAGAATCGGATTAATTGTAATGCAATGTGACGAACTATTTTACAGCCATACAGTTAATTAGATGCTTATCAGAAGTTTTCTTTTTCTCCCTCTCTTGATGACTTAAGTTTGAACTCATTCATGTATCACAACATGGAAACTATACTAACCTATATGTTTTTCACTCCATGGCATTCATTTCTCATATGGCAATCATTTGCCGCGTTTGTCAATTTCCCAAATGGATTAGCTGGCATCTAGTATCGGATCTGACGGCTGAAAATGAAGCTTTAGCATGTGCATGCCAAGAAAATATATTTTTTTTCCTTGCACAGACCACTACATATCATCTGTACCTTGAATTAAATCTTTCTTGTTGCTGTAATCCGTTTCTGTGAAAAATATTCATTTAGTTTCGTTACGGACCAATTCATTCGTAAACATAAAAATCGTTAATTTGTTTTGAAAGTAATACGTTTCTTTCAAATTCTTTAAGTTCCTTAATATCTTTCGCTTTTCTTTGGAAGTTCTTGTGCAGAAGAGTTTGACGCTCAAATAATCTGAGAAAGTGCATTTTACCAAACAGTTAGGAAAACATTATTAAATACACAGCTTTTTTAATCATGATAAAATGTGTTTGTAAGCCAATAAAGTAATATACAAGTCACAAATGTTTACATGCTTTTTCAATATATATGAGAACAATATTGGTCAAAAAGCGTGTACCTTTTCAGCTAAAAAATATTTTTGAGATGGTAGCTCACTTTCTTAACTTTCAAAACCAATGCTTAATGACTAATAATAACTAATGTAAGTAACAAGTTACAAATACCGCACATTACCAATAGGCATAAAGTCTTCTTGGAACGCACAAAATCCTAATATCAGAAACTATAACACCCATCAGTCCGCAAGTATGGTTGCAGCAAACGTATGTGTACAGTCAAAACATGTGGCGTCTGCAATACAAAAAAAATAGTATAGTCTGCAATCAAAACATGTGTACAATCAAAATGTATGTGTACGATCTCATACAGCTGGGTACCTTACGTACATATGCCCTATAAGGAACTTTCTAAGGTGTTGCTGGCTACATTCCGTGCACATGCCTCTCTCTCTCTCTCTCTCTCTCTCTCTCTCTCTCTCTCTCTCTCTCTCTCTCTCTCTCTCTCTCTCCAAACTTAATAGGCATGCGTCCCATAATTTGCATACACCGAAACTTCTTCCTTGCATTTCCCTACTACTTCTTCCTTGCATTTCCCTACTACTTCTTCCTTGCATTTTCTTATGAAAAGGCCTGAATTTAATGGCACTATCTATGGTCCCATTTTTTTCTTAACGACCTTTATTACCTCCTCAGATCCTTTAAGATTGAGACTGATCCCTTCTGACCGAATTGCATTGTGTATACGAAGAAACATCTGCGTGTTTGATGACGAATCCCCTCGAGAAACCATCATGGAATCACAGGTCAGCAATTATAACCAACCGACTAGTGTTGCTATGAGAAACCGATAGAGATTGCTGTCTTTGAAGGAGCTATTTAATTTTCTTTCTGCCTTTTGTATATTTGATTTGATCTCCCTGGGCAAACACTGGCACATGCCCTGGTCACTTACTTTCTCGAAGCATTTTATGGTCACACTGTCGTTTTGTCTCATCTTTATAACATCAGAGCAAAAGACATGTTCCTGATGCAGTCATTTCTGGTCGCATCTTTGACGTCCGTATTAGAAATATTATTCATAGCTATTGTATTGGGAGAAAAAACAATTTGTGTCAAAAGAAATTGTCCAGTGCATTGAAACGTGCTCCACAACATTGTAGTCGCCTAGTATCAGCGTTTAGTTAAGCATTCAGATCTCTTCGATCAAAATCAGTACATAGAATGTTGGAAGAATCTTTATTGATAATAGGTAATGGTGATATATATTGTTACGTATATGTAATTAAATTGTTTGTGTCTCAGTTTTAAAACTCTTTTTATTTTATTTTTGTTTCATTACATGTTACTGTAATGATTATTTCCATGGGATTCGAAATTCTTTTTCAGTAATTAGATATTTTCTTTTAGTAAATGTTGTTTATCTAAGACGTAAAACGTGTTACATGATAATTAATTTTAGTTAACCTAGTTCGTCTTGGGTTGGGAACTTCGTAAACAGGAAGTTAAAAAGATTGGTCAGTATCAAGGCTATACTTTGCTTGCATGATCACCATGTGTAAACAACGTTTTTTTTAATTATTGGTTCTTAATTGGGCTACACGGGCGTACGTGATAAATGTATTGTAGTAAGAGACCACATGACCCATCTCGCGAGACTGAAATGATGTTTTTGGGATTTAAATACGCATTCTTAATATTTTTCTGTCAGAGTCGTTTTAACATCTTGAAGGAACAAGGTGTTTCTTTTTATTTGTTGCCAGATTGTTTGTTTTTCATTTGTTTTTTGGATTTAATAATTTCTTTTCTGGGAAATTCAACAAGTGGACGTTTTTATAAAAAAATTTCTGAAAGATATTCATGGAAATTTATTCTGGAATTATTCGGAAACAAAAACTGTGATTCAATTGAGGAATTGTTGATATTCGTACCTGGACCACATCTGACGTCATCACCTTCCATATTTGTATGTCGTCGAGATTCGAACCTGGATTCTAATATAACTATTTAGTGATAGGTTGTGTTTTTCATTCTTAGGATTAAATTTTGGATTATATTCACAAACCGTAAGTCCTATTTTCCAATTTTTACATTGTTTTCTAGGGAAATAAATTATTTTGTTAAAACATACAAAGCTTGTTGGCTTTCACTCTTTTCTTTGTTACTGAGTAAGAGCCCTTGTCACGTAACAAAGAAAATTGGGTGCTCGTCCTTGGGATATATGAATTTTGGTTAAATATTTCAGAAAATTGTTTTTTGAAATTTAAATTCCACTAGTCTCTAAATCCCAAGTACTATTTTATATTTTTATTTGAAAGCTTTAGTGAAAACAACAGGCTTTCATTCACAATGTCATTAAAAGTGGAAACTTTTCTTTCTAATCCAACTCAGGAGCAGTTGGATAGTCTGAAAAAAGATGAGTTGCTTGAACTTGCCAGAAAGTACGATCTTTCTGAAGCAAAATCTTCCTTAATGAAACAAGAAGTTAAAAATATTTTGATCCAATATTTGGTGGGGAAAAATATTTTTGATAAAAGTGTTTTGGGTTCGGTCAGTAAGTCGGTATTGGACTCTAACATAAAAGTAATGGAATTAAAATTAAAAATGAAATATAAGATGGAAGTAGAGTTAAGGAAGCTCGAGCTTCAAGCTTCAGGAAGAAGAAAAAGAGAAACAAATGCAGTTGCAATTTGAAGAGAAGCAATTGCAATTGCAATTTGAAAAAGAGGAGAGAGAGAGACAGGAGAGGGAGAAAGATAAACAATTACAATTTGAAACAGAGGAGAGAGAGAGACAGGAGAGGGAGAAAGATAAACAATTATAATTTGAGAAAGAGGAGAGAGAGAGACAGATGCAATTGCAAAGAGAGAAGGATGAAAGGGAATTTCAAATTAGAATGAAAGAATTTGAGCTGGCAAGTGAAAAGCACATTTCCACTTCACATACAAATTCAAGTTTTGACATTCCAAGAAATATCAGGTTAGTTCCCCCTTGTACCGAAAAGGAAGTAGACAAATATTTCATTTATTTTGAAAAAGTTGCTGAAAATTTGAAATGGCAAGGGAGTATTGGACTCAATTATTGCAGTGTGTACTTTTCGGAAAAGCCCGAAATATCTATGCATCCCTGTCAGTACAACAGAGTTCTGATTATGATTTGGTTAAGGAGTGCATTTTAAAGGGTTATATGTTAGTCCCTGGGGCTTATCGGCAAAAATTCAGAAACTATAAAAAAAAAGAAGCTGGACAGACTTTTGTTGAATTTGCTAGAGAAAAAGAACAGTTATTTTGGGAGATGGTGCTTAGCCAAGAAAGTTGAACATGATTATGATAATATCAAACAACTTGTGTTACTTGAAGAGTTTAAGAACTGTGTCCCTAGTGACATTAAGAATCATCTTGAAGAGCACGAGATTGAAACCTTGGAAAATGCTGCTCTTGCTGCTGATAAGTACTCCTTAACTCATAAAGTTCCTGTTGTAAGCAAAACTTTCACTCAGCAGCCTACTGGTAGAAAGGTATTTCAGCCTAATACGACTCCATCTAAAATTCAATCTGGCACAATTTCTAAAAATCAAGCTTCTGATAAACTTGATTCAAAATCCTTGTCTCTGTCTACGTTTACCTATTGCAAGAAAAAAGGACACGTCATTTCTGTTTGCTTCAAGTTGAAATATAGGTATCAGAATCAAGATAGACATATTCCAAATGCTCTTATTTCTAAGAGGTCAAGATCTCGGTGATATATTGAAAACAATACATTTGTTGGGTCTAATAAACCCCAATCTGATTTAATTATGGAGAATTATGAACCATTCATGTCGAAAGGTTCTATATCACTCTTGGGTGATTCGGCCAATCCTATCCCTATTAAAATTTTAATGGATACAGGAGCTTCTCAGAGTCTTTTAGTGTCAGGTATTTTGCCTTCTTCTAAGAAGTCCTGTTCTAATGAGAGTGTTCTCATTCAGGGAGTAGAGTGCGGCTTTGTTACTGTTCCTCTCCATTCTGTAAATTTGTCATCAGACTTAGTTTCGGGACCTGTGACAGTCGGTATAGTGTTTACTTACCCCTTTGAGGGCATTCATTTGTTACTAGGCAACGACCTAGCTGGAGACAAGGTTGTGGTTAATCCACTTGTAACTGACAAGCCTTCTTTGGATCAGAAAGTTGATCCTATTGAAAAAGAATACCCTGAGTTATACTCAGTTTGTGCAGTTACCAGAGTTATGGCAAAGAAAGCTCTTGAGAATGATTTTGATAAGGAAAGT
This sequence comes from Megalonaias nervosa, assembly GCA_016617855.1. Taxonomy (NCBI): domain Eukaryota; kingdom Metazoa; phylum Mollusca; class Bivalvia; order Unionida; family Unionidae; genus Megalonaias; species Megalonaias nervosa. The sequence goes on along the minus strand of JAECUM010031332.1, from coordinate 21,444 downwards.
ATTCCTTTAGTTATTATTCGAATATGAGCACTTGTTTCCGGATATTCCTACGAGGAAAAACAAAATTTTTCATGACGTTGAAATTGTAGATTCAAAATCTGTGAAACAACACCCATACAGGATGAACCCTCTCAAACAGGAATACTTGAAAAAGGAAATTCAGTATTTGCTGGAGAACGATTTCATAGAGCCCAGTAAAAGTGATTGGAATTCACCATGCATACTTGTTCCGAAACCAGAAAAAATTTCCGTATGTGCACTGATTACAGGAAGGTGAACAGTGTGACAAAAACAGATTCATTTCCATTACCAAGAACCGATGACTGCATTGATAAAATTGGAAATGCCAAGTATGTCACCAAATTTGACCTTCTGAAAGGATTTTGGCAAAGTCCACTAACGGAAAGTGCGAAAGAAATTTCGGCACTCGTGACTCCAGATGGACTCTATCAATATAAAGTAATGCCATTCGGGATGAAGGGTTCTCCACGTACGTTTCAACGTATGATGAATATGATTACCTCTGGTCTGGATAATTGTGATGCTTACATTGATGATGTCATTATCTACAACGACACCTGGAAAGAACATCTAGCAACAATTTGGAAATTCTTTGACAGACTCACTGATGCAAATTTGAAAATCAATTTATCTAAAAGTGAGTTCTGCCATGCTTGTGTAACTTTTCTAGGACATATTGTGGGACATGGACCAGTTAAATCTATAGATGCTAAGGTGAAGGCTATCTCTGAATTTCCTGTGCCTGTCAGTAAAAGGCAACTGATGCGACTTTTGGGTATGGCTGGATACTATCGGAAATTTTGTTCCAATTTTTCTAATATTGCTGAACCTCTGACAAATTTATTGAGACAGAAAAACAAGTTTCTTTGGACTGAAAAATTTCAAGAGGCTTTTGACAAGTTAGAGGCCATATTTAAAAGTGCGCCGGATATTACAGCTCCAAATTTCAGTCAATCTTTTAAATTGTCTGTGGATGCAAGTGATGTTGGGGTTGAAGCAATATTAAAAATTAAATAAGCACCAAAGAAATTACTCAACAATCGAGAAGGAATGTTTGGCTTTAATATTGGCATTACAACATTTTACCTTGGTCCAGCTCCTTCTCCGGTTGTTATGTTTAGTGATCACAACCCCCTTACTATCCTCGACAAGATGAAAAATAAAAATTAAAGATTATTAAGGTGGAGTTTGTTGTTACAGGAATATAATCTTGACATCAGGCACATCATGGGAAAAGACAATTAACTGCAGATGCACTTTCCCATGTATAGAACTATCATTTCATGTACACTTTGTATAAATTAATAACAGTTCTTCTTATGTAATTTTTTTACCTCATGTATTATTAACATATGGTGAAAAGAAAGCTTTATTACATAAATCTTTCGTTTTCTTTTTTAGGAGAAGTGTTATGTATATGTAATTTAATTACTTGTGTGTTAGTTTCAAATTCTTTTTTATTTTATTTTTATTTCATTACATGTTATTGTAATAACTTTATTCACTGGATTTGACATTTTTCTAGAATAATTCAGTTCAGTTCTAGTAAATAACAGTGTTGCTTCATTGTATTTTTAGCTGACCTAGTTCTTGATCTTGATTCAGATTTCGTAAACACTGAGTGAAAATCATTGGTCGTAATCAAGGTCATTCTTGGCTTGCGTGTTAGCTCTATTTTGTAAACAACTATTTATAAATTCATTTCCAGTGTGGGAATCATTGATTCTTTGCTAGGGCTATACTAGCCTACGTGCTAATTGACATATTATTTTACTGCGCTGTTCGGGCTGGGTGACCACGTGACCCATCACGCGGGTGTGAAATTGCGTTTTAGTTGGGTTTAATACTCAATTCTCAGTGATTTTAATTCAGTCGTAGTTTACTCCTTTAGAGCTCCAGGTGTTTTTTTTTTATGTTGATGCCAGTTTTGATTTAAACATTTTCTTTTTTTTTTGGATTTAATAATTTATATTCCCTAGAAAATACCAGCGCTTATAAAAATTCTTGGATAAAGACATTTAGTGAAAATTATTCGGAATTCTAAATCCGGAATTATATTCTTAGTGACTCAACAAGGAACTGTTGACACATCAACACAAAACTGGTTATAGAGGGCATCATCGCCTTCCATCTTGGAATTTCATCGAGATTCGAACTTGGATTCAATTAGAACTTTTTAGTGATAGGACTCATATTTTAAAATTCTAGGATTAATTTTTGGATTATATTCACAATCCGTAAGTCCTTTTTCATATTTTTACCTTGTTCTCTAGGGAAATAAATTATTTTGTTAAATTTACAAAGCTTGTTGACTTCACTCTTTCCTTTGTTACTTTGTACGAGCCTAGTCACGTAACAACACTGAAATTCAAATTTTGATAGCAGATAATAAATAAACTAATTGACCTACAAGTGATTCTAAGTAGTAATACGTTTAGGTACTGATGTATGTTAAATATGCATAATTTAAGAAACTGTAAGACCCATGACAAAGGCAACTTTGAGTTTGACTGAACACTGAGGTTGAGGAATTTTGTATATACGGATCTGAACATTTCGGCCAATAACAATTTTGCATCAGGTCTAATATATTGGACTGGCCTCCCTTTAAAGGAATTAGAACCAGTGGATTAATTTTCAAGGCGTGATATAAATTAGAACGGTTTAATTAAGAATCTTTGTACGTATGATACAATAGTGATAGCGACGTAATAGTGGTAATGATAACAACGACGATGAGGATAACACTGCTGCTGAAGATAACGAATTAAAAGATTTTAGCACTGCGAAGAAATGTGCACTTGATCAATAATAAACATCAAAAGAAAATGAATACATTTCTTCAGTTCTTTTGAAACGTGTAAATATATCTCGTAACTTTCATTTAATAATTAACGCAGCATAAATATGTGGCACGTTATTGAGTAGATGCAATAAACCAGTTTTACGGGGAATGGGTTTTACATTCAACTAACAGGCACCAAGGACGTCCATATTAGTCTCTGAAAAATCATCGAAGTGTGTTTTCTTTCAGTTAGAAATAGCCTAAAACCAGGCTCTCGCTGTTCGCCTTCCAACTTTACGACCGACAGCCATCAAAATGGGGTGAATGCCGCTTGGCACTCTTCTTAAAGTATACGAGCTGTGGTAGTTATTGCTTCCCAAAATATCCGATTCAGCAGTGATGGGGAGGGACAGGCACGGGTGATTTCCTTAAATAGGAAGATAATGGGACTCACCCACATATTACTCCTCCCAGATGGTGTATGTGAACGTTTTGTTACCTGCTCAACTTGGCAGAACCTTCTAAAACCTATAGTCAATCTAAAGAAAATATTAAACAAAACAGTAGGCACACGCCATCTAGTGACAGACAAAAGTGATATTGACCATTTTTACCGCATATACCCTGTCTATTTTTGGGGAAAATTAATGAACGGAGTGGCTTGTAAGCTCCATTAAGCTTCTAACAGTTAACTCCTTTATTTGTTAATTGAACATATTCCTTTCCAGAAAGTTTATTTTCTAACTCTTAGGTAAAGGCATTGCCTAGAGCCATCAACTTCAAATGCCTGTTTTTGCTCTGGGAAAAGGGAGTAGTGATAGAACATGGAGTGGAAATTTATGTTGGTCACTTGACTCTCTGAGGCATTTCAGAGCGACCCGTTTGAACAAGGCATGACTAAAGTCAAAAGTTTGTTAAGTCAAAAGTTTATATCCAAATATTTAGAGAATCACACTAAGTGTTTGGTTTTTACCGTTTAAATAAATTATGATAAAATTCTTGGCTTTGCAGCTTTCATCCATGACATTATTATTGGTGTAATAAAGTTTGTATCTGCATCGGCATTATTCAGGTATCTTGGATGTGGTAGGTTTATTTCCAGACCAATTTAATCATTTCTGCAGTTTGAAATGATATAGATAGATGTACCTAAAACGCCGTTAACATGATTAGGTTATACTCAGAAAGACCGTGAGATTATTGATAAAATGATTTGATCCTCACATTGCTGCATTGCGTCTCTTTAGAGGCTAGTATCACTTCAAAGGTCTAAACTATATTTGGCACATAGATTCTTGATGGATGGATGGATGGATGGACTGAATTTAGATACCTAGACATGCAGAGACACAATATTCCTGCAAGCAGCAGTAGTCAGTAACAACAACAACATCAGTTATTGTACACATTTGGCGACTGCATTAAGGTGGAAAGAGGACAAATAGTGCTTCTTGAAGTAATTAACTGTCTTAAATGCAAAACACACGCGACCAAGGAAACCCTCAAAAGTGTTTTGAAGGAAATATCACATACAGAATTTTTACTGACATATGTGTCAGCGTCTGTAATTCATTGTTGACAGAAAACGTTTATTGATATTTGCATAATGGATGAACAATTGAAAGATATTTACACAAACGTTTTTGTAACGAACAGATTCGTCGTGAGGATTGTGCACTGTGACCCCAAACATTTTGCATAATGTGCTGTGGAAGGTTGCTGAAGAGTTCTATACGGCAAATTTGATTCAAGCATGCTTTAGCTTTTCCCAGGATATGTACGTGGTTCGATTCGACCTGGAGGCGTATTTCCCAATCATATTCTAATATATTTGTGCACTGTACAAGCCTGATCAGCTTTTCCTGGAGTCCTGTTGCTCATTACAATACGCTTGAAATACCTACGACCTACGAAAATTTCACGTATATTTGTTCCTCTTGAAACAGGTTTAAAATTATTTACTGTCAGATTTTCAACTTTTGTAACGTGATTTTAACGAGCTGAATCTGAACACATTGTATAATTACGGCCACCATCGGAGCAGTAAACTAATCATATTGTCCCTCTGCCGGTCTCTTCTTCCATCTGTCTGTCAGTCCATTTTTATCATAACCAACATAGTTTAGCAGCCCTTTCGTATAATTAAATGTAGGTGAATTGCCGTAAACATGAACATGTGTGTTTTACAAGTATATACATGCGCCTTTAAATGATAATATCTTTTAATTTCCATTTTTTGCAGAGTAACAATCATTGTTCGAACAATTGTGCTATCTTTAGGTTAGAAACCATTGTCATATCCTGGTGTTACTTGCCTTGAAAATTCTATATTAGATTTCGATGTATCAACTTGGATAATTATATATTCAACTCCAGTATTGACAGTTATGAGCTTTATCAGTCGATCTTAGAATTTCACATTGCCGTTAAAACCCTATCATAGCTTGATTGCAACATATTCTTGTAACGTCTGGTACGCGATCAGCCTTCTTAGTTACACATTTGTCATTTCTGCTTTATTTTGTAAAGAGTTATTGTTTCTTTTTTAAATGTTATTCAGCGTTTGGCCTTTGTGGTTTTTAATCTTGTTTTTATTCTGTTGTAGCTTAAAATATGGTACTTCAAGCTAAAGCATTCCACACAAATATTTTTTACAGTTCTACCACTGCTCTCTCTCTCTCTCTCTCTCTCTCTCTCTCTCTCTCTCTCTCTCTCTCTCTCTCTCGTCTGGTAATAACCATTGCACTGAATCTCGCAAGCATGAAAGAGGCATGTCGAAAGTTATCATCCTTATACTTCGTCCTGAGTATATGTAAGTGGCCCAGGGTAAGCAATTAATACTTAGTATGACGTCATACAGACCTGCATCATGGGACCTTATGGCAGACTGCGCCAATTGCTCTTTTGAAGGATGATAAATAGCTTTTACGTGTATAGTATTAAAATGCGATAACCAGTAAGAGCTAGAGGTATAACAAATAGATGATGGATACATTTCAGAGAGGGGAATCTAATATCAGCAGAGGTATCACTCGTTGTTTCTGGCCATTGACGTCGACTCGGACCCAGTACTCCAGGGTAAATGTAATATTCGTTTGAGATCGGTGTTGCTACGGTATAGGTCACAGTTTTAAAATGTTCAGAATATTTCTTACATCTCCGTAAAGTTACATGTAAATAAGGTAAACCCTAACATACCTGGGGTAATGAAGGATTACTAACGCCGCACGCGTATGTGAGAAACTTGTAACCACAGAACATGCTAAGTTTTTATTTATATACCCTCTTTGCATTTTTATGGTTGGGGGCTGGTGGGTGGGTGGTATACGAATAGTAGCCTGTTAATCCGTCTGCTTGGTTTGGTTTTATTGGTTTGCTTTTGTTTTTGTTTTTCTTCATGTCTGGACGCTTATTGTAGGAAATACCATTATTATACATCATGATTAAGCAATATTCATAAAGGGAAGTAACTGTCAATTTTTTCTACCCAATGATTATCTGATTAAATCAAACCAAAAAATTGTGTTTCAGTTTTTTTTCTAACCATTACATAACAAATTATTAAGTAACATAAGGTACCAAACCTACCCTTCAATTTTACAGAACAAATTTAGTGTACCAAACTCTACTTTATCCATCATGTCAGTATAAGACATTCAAATGCTTTACTAGACTTTCCCAAAGTAACAAAGCAAATGCATTTAAGGACATGAAACTTTATTACACAGAAAATAACTATTTTACATCCAGACCAGTAAACCATTTCTTAAATGTACTTTAAACCTTGATAATGATGATATAGTTAACAGATATTGAACATGGTGTGATATGAAATTCTGACAATATTAATTAAACTTTGATTGTATGGATGGCATCCTCAAGATGTGGAATAGCCTGTTGCCACTTTAATATCAGATATAGGTATAGCACATTTATTATTAAACACAATATTTAGATTTCACATATAGTTTCTGATTGAAACAAATAAAATCAGGCAAGAGTCTCAGACGGACGCTGAAATGAACGAAAAGAATTTACAGAAATTGAAGATAAGACGATTTCATCCTTTCAACCGCTGAGTGCTAAAACCATCTTTGATTTTCTTCAGTGATAATACAATTTTCAAATCAGCTCCTATGGCGCGCATATTGGATGCCAGCTTGGCACCATTTTCATTTAGACACACTAGATATCATTTGGAAGCATTTCGGTCAAATCTCCATGTCATAATGATCATACATTCAGGCGGAGTGGTGCCAACAAGATTTTTAAGACAGTTATAATGGCAGTCGCATTGTTGGTATAACTGGCACCATTTTCATTTAGGACCAGCTAGGTATCATAAGAAATCTACTGGAAAAAACCCTATGTATATATAGCCATCCATTTGGGAAGAGTAGGGCCATATTAGATGTCATATCAGCACTATATTACGGACAAACTGAGACATCATGAGAAGTCTTTCAGTGAAAAAGCCATATTGGACGTCCAGTTAGTACCATTTTTATATAGATCCAGCTAGACATTATAAGACGTCTTTTGGTGAAAATGCCATGTTGGTATACCAGACGTTTAGGAGGAATAGGAATAACAACATTTTTAAATTGGCTGTAATAGAGGCCATATAGAAAGAACATCAATATTATTACGTATCGGCTCGTTTAAAGTAACACAAAGAAAAGAGCGAAGACAACAAGCTTTTAAAGTTTTAACAAAAATAATTTATTTCCCTAGAAAACACGGTGAAAAGGTGAAAATATGAAATAGGACTTACGATTTGCGAAGAAAATCCAAACATATTTCCTAGAATTGTGAAAAACATATAAGTCCTATTAATAAACAGTTCAAATTGAAGCTAGTCTGAATCTCATTTCCGTTCCAAGATGGTGGATGATGACGTCAGACGAAGGTTTTACACAAATGTCCAGAATTTTCACTTTGAATCACAATTTGTACTGTTCTGTTCCAATTTAGAATTAATTTCACCAAATGTCTTTGTCCAAAGCCAGTTGCGTAGTTCTCCAGGGAAAATAATTATTGTTTAAAAAGTAGATGAACTATAGCTGTCATCTATAACAATACACATCTCGCTCTACAGACGTACAAATGAACAACTCTTTCCAGCACCAGAAAAAGAATACCTTCTTCTCAAGGTATATGAACGACTCTACAAGGTGTTAAAACATGACTCTGACTGACTATTTCACAGATACCTGAGTATTTAAACTGAACGAAAACGTCATTTCACGCACACGCACGAAGAACGCATGGTGATTTCAAAATCTCACCATCGCATTACACGATATAATCATACATGCTTGGCAAATGACCTTTGCCACAACCAATCATCTACCTAGCTTGTTTATCAAGCCAGCAATCTAAAAAAAATTGCTTACGAAATCCTAAGAGTCATAGTTACGTTCTAAATAAACACGACGTTTCTTTCAAAATATCAGACCCTGTGAACATAATCATCACAACAAAAATTATAATAATGAAATAAAAAAGAATTCAAACTTTAACACACAAGTAATTAAACGTCATGGTCGTAACAATATTAATAACATTGTCTCTAAACTTATTTTGTAAATCTGTAAAATGTCCACCTATTTGATATGTTTTACTTAGATACGTTTTCAAAATTTCTTTCAAGTTAACTTTACTTTTAATACATTTGGCATTGTTTATATAATTTTTATTTCATCTGTTTTGATGCATTACAACGTCTGATTGTATGATTGTATTGACATTACTTTGGAATTTACTACAGTAACAGCATTTACCTTTTAACTTATGTTCTTGTGGGCTACATAATCAGGTAACAATAGCCTATTTCAAACTATGCTTTTAGTTGATCAATTTCATTAACAAGATCAATTCCATTATGAGTGTCTCTAATATCGCTTGTAACTTCTTCCAAATCTGCATCATCATAAATTATTATAAGGCCCGCGCCCTGGATGAAGCTTTACATACTTTCTTTTTTAGGAATTAACTTTCATCTCTTGTATAATTATGAAATTAGCTGTTAACATTTTATTAACATTTTATTATATTACTGTTTTGAGAAATTTTTATTATTTTTCTGTTAATTCATTGGAACAGTGTTCTGCCTTTGATGTGTAGGTGAGGCTTAGTTGTATTATATTGATCTTTTTCAATGTTTAAACCGTGTTTAATATAATCAATTTATTCATCGACAATATTTAGAATTGGTTGTTGATGAGTCTGAGACGTCTCATTAGATCAGTTAACAGTTTAAAGTTCATCAATTACTGCATCAGTTGTTTGTTCTTCACATTCATCGTTAGGCCAAAGATCACCCAAAACGTTGATCCAATTCCTTTCCACCAGCTTTCGCCACTTTACACTATTAAATACGTCAAACATAACTTGAAAAAGAATTGGGTTTTATAGAAGATAGTGAGAACAGCTTGTGAAGCGAACAAATTTATAACACGAGCTGTAACAAAAGAAAACACAAAGCTACAAATAAAATTATAAAAACAGGAATTAAAAGTTTGTACAGCAAATTGAACTTACAAGGAAACAACTCGTTAGCATGTACCAGACAAGCATTTTAAAAAGATGATAAATAAATTAATAAACCCTACAAAAGTTTTGTAAATGGGAGATCAGCTAGTCATCCAAGACATTGTCTGATGCAGTCATGCCATGAGCCACATCCCTGATAATTTCCAAATGAGAATTTGAACGAATTACAAACATGATTAATGAACACTATATGACAACATATTGAAACAGATATTTTACTGAGTTTCTCTCGTTTAGGTTACGATTAGCTCTTTCAGCATTATGCCCAAGTTTATTAACACTTAAATACATAAATTAAAAAATATTAAGTTAAGAAATAATATATGAGCGAAGCGATAATGTTTATAAAGAGGAAATCAAAAACATAGAAATAAATGTGTACTGTATGTTTTGGACTCGATGCATTTGCAATACTAGCACTGACTGTAACGACTGTTGCTAGTTCAGGAGTGTATGTTTACCACTTTGTTAAATCAATCGGAAAAAAGAAGAAACTAAATTTAAAAAATTAAAGTTTGTGATTCTAATTCTGATCAATTAAAAATTTTCAGTTTTAAAAGCTTCTTCCTTTCCCTTGAGTTCGTCGTTTTCTTTTTGTGATAGCATTTCATCATTTTTTACTAGATTTCATAATCTTATATATAATTAAATAAATATCACTATAAACTGTAAACAGTGCACAAGAAATACTATGATCTATGTAATTTTGTATCAGTACCTTCAGGCTTTGCAAACTTTAAGCATCTGCTATATAGAATTTGAACTATGAAACCAATAAGTATTTTAAAATTTCTCAGATTTGTTGTTTTTGGTTCATTACATTTAAAGTTCTAACTCTTGCTCAGTGGAATATTGTGTTTTGCATCGTTTTGGTACATTTGATTCGGGTAATTATTTACATGTTTTATATTCTGTTGTCTAAAAAGATATCAATTTGTTCTTGCTTTTTTTCTCCATTTTTTCAATACGTCGTACAGCACGATGAACTATAATAACCTATATATTGCTGAACTATGTTACAACTTTTCTGTTTTGAACTATGTAATAACTTTTCTGAGTTGCAGTCTTTGTCCATGTTAGATTAATATTTTAATTACATTTTACTACTCGAATTTTGCTATTTTCACCTTTCAAAATAAATAGTTTTGTAAGAGAACAATTTCTTCAGATGAACTCAAGTTGAAATAGTTTTGGTTAGAACATGACACTGAATACTTTACAACTAGCTTCAAAATAATTTTCATGTAGGTAGCTTTAACCATTCACACTGACTGTTGATTGTTGTGTCAAAGTTAACAGAAGGTATTTAGAGTAAATCTGAAAATTTTCTAAAGTAGAAGAGCTAAGAGAACACATTCTTCGATCACGACAAAGGTAACTTATCAAAATTTTACGATTCACGTAGAACTGAACATGGAAACCAACATCGGAAATGTCGACAAGAAGTATAAAATGCCAAAGCAGAAAAGTTTCGATAATTAATAAAACCAGGTTAGAACAAACATTTCATCATAATACAACTCGCTGAAGCAAAATATATAACGTGATAAGTGGTGTAATCACTGTCTTACGCTTGGGATTTATGTATTCAGCGCGATCTGTTTAAAACTGTTGTATTTTTTATTAGCAACCTCTGAAGATAAACCAGTTAAAATAGTTATGTTAACAGAACCGACAAGTTCATTTCCAGAAATGCTGTGAGCAGTGAGGTAAACAATTTTTCCAACAAATTCTAGAATATTTTAGTAAATCGATGGCATGTGAGATAAACACCATTATTAACAAAGATGGCTACGGAAGCAAGAATAATATTTTTTTTATAATTTCTTCAGTATTCATTTTGTTAGTAAATCTATTTTACACACCTTTGAAAAAAAACATACTGCAACAAACCGTAAAAGTTGAATTTAATAATCTGATGCTGTCATAAACTAACGCAATTCTATTGATATACTTTTGGTTAACTGAACTAGCCACTGTATCAGAAAGAATTGTATCATATAGTAGAAAATATTATCTTATTCATAATCCAAATTATCATCTTTTTTCACTTCATATGCTTCCTCTAATGTCATTATGAATTTAAAATCTTGAGGAAGAAAAAACATAATAAGTTCTTATTTTACAAAAGCAATGCAAAGGACGAAGCCACAAAACCGAATTTCAACTACATTTCTAATATTTTAGAAGGTAACTGTAAAATAAAGAATAAATAAATAGAAAGAATCTATGATTAGTTTCAAATTATGTCTTTACACAATAGAAAATGATTCCATAGACTGAACTTAATACAGGAATGAATAATTGTTTACTAAAATCCCCTTTATATTCAAACTCTCACCTGACACATGACACAACAATATGCTTTGGAAAACTAATGATTTATAATGGAAAAATTCTCTAATTCGTAAACATTGTGAGGCCTTGGACTTAAATTCAGGTAAATTCATCTTTACAAAGGTGTCAAAAGTCAGGTAGACACAACCTTCAGCCATGACAATAGTCACTAAGGCCAAGATTCTACCTTCAATCACGGAAAAACATCAAGTTCATAATATATGTTAAATATCCACAACACACTGCATTCAGTTATACATTTTTCATGATATAATTAACATGCTAATAATCCGCTTCGATAATTCCTTGACCGATAATATTTGAATACAATTTTCCTATTGGTGGCAATTTCGTTTCATTAAACCTTCACTTGCATCTACGTATACGTTTCTTAAATAGTTGGTTCCATGTTTAACGTTTCCGTGAATTTATCACTACTTAGACTTTTAATAAGTTGCTTTAGTGAAATCTATAACTTTTAGTTCTTTTGCTAAAACATAAATTTTTCTTCTCTTCTTCCTTTACAGATCTATTGAATATAAAGTCGTTACTAAATGAAATTTATCATTGTTTGGTAATGTTGGTACTTCCTAATCTGGACTGTTGTCTAATAATGTCTTGATAATCGGAGAAGAATATTATGCATACAAATTATGAATAATTAGTGGTATATATTGAAGATATTTGTAATTTAAATTAAATTCTAATGTGTAGTTTAGATGGTAAACGATTTTATCTACTTTGTAGATGCTGGTGGCAGAGGCAACTTTGTCCTTTTCTTTCTTATGTTCAGCATTCTTCTTTTTACAAAGTTAACATATGTCAGTAGATTTGTAATACTTTCTATGATCATTAATACCATTACAACTGCGTTTCTTGGTCTCCATCTTCATTAACAGTCTATGAAATTAATTGCAGATCGTAAAATACATGTATGCGGTATGCGTTTCTGTTAACTCCTATAGTGATTGTGAATTGATTTACAGTAAAGATTAATAATCATGTGTTCTGTTGTTATGGTCTCTGATATGTTCTGGTTTCGTTAACAATCACTAATTGGTTCTATATTAGTTTGAAAGACACAATATAGCAGAAAATGATTTTCGTGTTAATTTTGTTAGTTTATACAAATAAGACCAGAAGCATTTGTAGGTATTATAGCTCATATATTGTCTGTATTACTGCATTCTCTTTCGTGTTCTTGCAATGATCATTCAGAATAAAAATCATTCAGACACTTTTTACAAAGTATTTGTTATGCCTTTACTTACTTTAGTTGATACTAATTTCGACAAATCCTATATTCCACAATAGTAACAATCGTTTCCATTAAATACAGTTATTATATCTACGTAGGTGTCTCTCTTTCTGTCATTGTAACCGGTTTCATTAATTTGCCTACTGCTTTCTTAAACATTAACAGAGATATTAACTTGATTTTCAATTTTTTATGTCTTGTATATTTATTTGAGATTTCTTAAACCATTGCTTATATTTGTTAAAGTTATATTTTGTAGTTTTAACGGACTATCTTTTTTGCAGGTATATCATATTATATGGCATATAAATATTTATTGTCCTTATTTTGAACAATCAGGTAGATGTTTTCATTTTGTTTTGATTATGATAAATCTATGCAAGAGTATCTCAATATCGATATGCATGTAATTTCTTCGTGCAAAAAAATAATCATGGCTTATTTCTTAACTACATTTTGTATTTAGTATATAAAACATTCTTTGAACTTTAAGTTCCCTTTCGGTTTGCTCATTATATTTACAGGCAATGCACTCTCACAATCCATATTATGCTATATCTTCTCTCACTCTTTGTGTAAGTCAACTGGCCCTAAAACTAAACTCAACAACTTACAAAAATAATAACAACAAATTCGCGCTTCAAACTTCAGCTCTTATAGATGCCTTTTAAATGTGTCTCGTAGCCTACTGGTGACAATTTTACCTCTAGTTTGATAAATAATTATGCTTATTTCTTTCCTCATTTCCTGTTTCTAAGACAAATAGGAGGACGCCTTCGTCTTCTTTCAGATTGTCATATTGTTGTGTCTTGCAACGTTTGCACCATTTATTACAGAACTTTTGTTCTCGATTAATAATTAGTTACGTGTTTTACATTGTTCGATTGGATAATGAGTTTTTGAATCAGGTTTTCCACATGTGCAAGTATTTAGTTTTCTGGTTTCGTCATTTGTTTAACTACAATAACTTTCAGATTTAATCATATTGACAGTATGTACACGCTTTGTAGATTGTGTCGACATTCCATTTGGTCAACATATTCGTTTTAGCGATACCTGTAACATGTTATAATCTCATCCATTTATATTACTTGAATCGTTTGCATAGGAATCTGACAATGTTTTTGTTTGTCTAGAAATATTTGTTCTATACATTTAAAGGTTTTTAGACCATCAGCGAATACCTTTATGTTTTGCATGTTCCGTTTCATTACAACATAAACTGGTAAGTTCCTGAACCTATTTTCAGCAAACAATTTCATAATGTCCCTTCCCCAGTTAATCACTCTCTGCTTGCCTATTCCTGAGCTGCAGTATCCAGCACTGGTTGCGATATCTTGTTACGCACCATCACATAGCAGAGATTGTTTTAAAGAAATAATTTAATCATGCAACATGTCACACTATCTATCCTTCAGAATAATTTGTTTGCAGTTCGGAGCAACCAATTTTATATGTTCCATTTATTCCAGCGATATATTAAGCTTTGATTGGGCTCACAAATATTAAACAAATCACCATATCCTTTCCACTTTACTAGCACATACTTTGTTACTGTTGATTGTATTCATTTTCAAATTTTCTTTTACCCGGAAAAAGTGATTTTATTTGCTGTATAGAGATTCTCGTAAAATATCCCCTTGATATTCACTCGTTTTAAATCTTCTAATTTTTATACAATACGGACACCTATTAGCAAAATAGCATTTATTAATATAGATTTTTATTTTGAGATCATAACTTTTTCACTTACTATACAGTTAGACTTTCCATATAGGTTGTCAAATAACCAAATACTTTAATCCATGATTTAGCTCTATTTTAGGGTCACCAGCATTAACTCGTAGTATATATATTATATGTATTAGTAATATTATATTAATACATCCATCAATAAGGATAGGCAAAACATCTTCCCATTTTCAGCATTTGTTTCTTAAATAAATTCCCTGACCTTTCATGTATAAAATTATTTCTCTTCCTCGAACGCTATTTGTTCTGGTTTTCTTTCATTACAAATATCTTTGAAAGCATCTTGTATGTCCTCTGCCGTTTTAATTGCAGTTATTGTTGTGCCGAAGTCTATATTGAGAAGACATTTATACACATTTGTATCCATTGCAGTATCTTTCATGCTCTTGCATGGCAACACTGTCTGATTGCTACTGGTCATCCATATGAATTGCATAGACTCTTCTGTATGTAAATATTTTTCTAGTTTGCTTGGTCAGTTTGTATTTGGGTTGTTCAGTTAACCAATCTTTCAGTTTTGAGCATATTTTTCTCTTCTTATCCAAGTTTTGCTTACCATAACTGATTGATATATGTGAAAGAAACTTTGTTTACTACTCGTGGTAAAGATGTCTTAAATATTCTTCTCAGTCATTATTTAAAATCGTTATTGCATTTTAGATGTATAGATTAGAAAATGTCTGAATTTGGTGCATGAAAGTTGTCTCAAAAAATAGCATTAATAAATTGATTCTTGTTAATCGTCCTATTTGTTACATGAAGATAAATATTAATGTATGTTTTATAAAGGCTGGAGACAGGCATTTAAATTTCGACAAACATGACATTGGAATTACTAACTCTAATTTTCATATAATTTCCTGACAAAGTAATAACTTTGACTACAGTATAACATTTGAATCATGCTCTTTGTCATTGAGTCACATAACCAATTTATTTTCTTTTTTATTCTTTAAATATTATTCTTTATACAATAATATATTCTTTGTTTCTGTTAATTAGTCATCTTAATCGCATACATCACTGGATGAGTCCTTAGCTGCATTTTGATCGAGCTTTTCTAATCTAAATCTTGACATTTTTCTCACATTTCGTTGCTCTTTGATATCTTTGTATTGGGTAGGAAAACGAAAGTCAATTTCTATCGACATTTCCTTTAAGACTTTGAAAGCATTCTATTTAGAAGAGTAACGGCCTTTTAATGTCATCAAATCAGCCTGAGAATCACATGAAGAACGTCAGTAATCTCACAACTTGTGATCACGTCGTTTAAAAGTAATTCAAAATTTAATGGAATAAGCCGGTAGAACATATAATGTAAAGAAGTCAACTGTATCAATACATTTTACAGATTAATAATGACACTCAGAGTTCGTACACTTGACATGAAAATAAAACGTACGAATGAGGTTAACGTTAAAGAAAAAATTCAAATTTAACTGGAATTAACTTGGTTACATATTATATAATGAAGTAGATGCAGAAAAACGGTGTATGAATACATTCATTGGTTACTGGGTTACGCACTTGAAAAAGAAAACTGTCTTGGCATACATATGACAAGTGCAGATATAATTATCGTACGTACGGTCAAATTTCGTTTATACGCTGAGCACCGGGACTTGAAGGTTAAACTGCTGCTCATTAAATAAAAGGCCAACACCTTGGTCACTAATAGCGATAACTATACATGGAGACCTGGATGACACATTTCGCAATAGGGTTGTTTCCTTGTTCATTTTTTTCAGTACTTGCAGATTCAGACAACAATCACCCAATTCTGAATCAAAAGTCAATAACCACCCTATCCTACAATAGAAAATGACTTTTCGAGAGTAAAGTCCGTTGCGCATGGCTGACACAAAACTTAGCTCAAGCTCATGCTCAAACAGTTTTATGACCTGTGGGCTCAAAAAGGAGAACATCATTAATAATACACAAGTCATTCATATATACTGATTTGTCTTATAAAAAGCAATAAGTTGTTTTTGAAGGCCTTATCAGTTATTGTATTTTTAAAAATAAATTTATCAGTCTTCACTTATGAAGATTTTGGAAATGCCCAATTATGTATCTGACGAAAATTAACATTCCGCTGCTGCTGCTAGTGCTGCTGCTGATGTTGCTGTCGATTCTGCAGATGTCTTTGTGGCCTGCTATTGCGCAAACATGACATGCAGTAGTTTAATTTCTTGATTAAGTGTAGTGCTGCTATTATGGTAATATTGGGTTCCATCAATACCGCCTTGGTCGCGTCATTTCCAGAATAGTAGCAGAAAATATGGAAAGGGAGGCAGCACTTATCAAAAGCAATGTTCTGCAATTTTGGACAGGTAACATTGAATAAGTTATTTTTATTAGCAGTCTCATATTTGGCTCTTGAATACAGTGTGAGTGACTGACAATTCAGTAATTTTGGATCATAGGGAAATCGACAGATTATGATGTCACCAATATCTCAACGGCATGGTTATTAAGGCTTGTTATGTCCCCAATATATCTACGACAGGTTTATCAAAGATATTAAGAATTGTTTCTTCCCCTGAAAAAGAGGTTGTTTAGCCCGAAACATTGGAAACTTGTATTTTCGCCGTTAACCTCCTCTCTCTCTCTCTCTCTCTCTCTCTCTCTCTCTCTCTCTCTCTCTCTCTCTCTCTCTCTCTCTCTCTATATATATATATATATATATATATATATATATATATATATATATATATATATATAGATAGATAGATAGATAGATAAAGTTACAAAATAGGGAATGAATAAGTCAGCAGAATCATAGTGACAACGTTTCAGATTTGTACGATTTATTAGGATTCAATAACCTTAAAAGATCTCATTTCAATTGCACAAGTAATAGTCATGGAAGTTTCATCTGGATAGAAGTTTAATTAAATATGACCATATCTGTAAAGTTTTAAAACAAGTTGAAAGCAATTATTAACGGCTAGATTCCAAACAAATTGTACACATGTCACTGTCAGAACAGTTACACATGTCTGTCGTCAATAGTTTGCTTGGAAAACTACATTGACCTCGATTCTGGTCCACTATTAAACGTTTCAGACACGAGTCTTAAAGAGCATATACTTTGGTCTGTTTCGGTATTCGAACTTTACACAGGTGGGGGTAATTTACTGCCATAATTGCTGGCAGTAATTTTTTTTTCCATAGACTCATAATTCTCGATAATAACGCTAGCGTAAGTCCAGGTGGATTCAACTGGAAAAACAACTTTACAGTACAAATAGCCAGTTCCGATAAAAATCCGACACCCCTCCCTATTCATACATCGGGTCCTGTTAAGGCTTCAGTTTCACTATTAGAACGTCTATCCTTTAGATCAGGTTATGGTGGATTAAAGCAGATAAGAAGAAATTTTAAAAAATCACCAAAATTAAAAGTGACTAAAAAGCCTTTGATTGTAGCATTAATTTCACATCTTTTGTATATACAAGTAAGACCTTTACATTTTAACAAGAAGTTTAAATTACTTCGTATGTGCTAATAATTACCATTGCACTGGTCCCGTTGAGGTCACAGGTCGATTAGAAAGGTGTGTTCCACACACAGTCACGTTTAAGAGGTAATGATTGAAATTAGAAACCATATAGAACCAGTATACAGTGAATATTTCGTCCATAACTTCTCATCTGTGAAATGGTTAAAATGCCTGCTTTAAAATCTATATAAATGGGATAACATCAGTAATTATGTTTACGGATTACAGTGCTCTTATTCACCCTATTCCCATCCACAGGTCCATCGCACATCCAGCTTGATGAACACTGAACGGCCACAAAGACCATGCCAAATTTGGGAAATGTGGGATATTTATGCAGGGATAGGGGAAAAAATGGGCTGATATTGTTTAAAAGTCAATTCTTTAGCTGAAAACAACGAACAATGTTGCAGTCTTGTTGTCGGAATTTAATGTTGATTTAATCTTTTAAAACTGTTTGGGTAAATGATCACTGCAGTCAGTGGCGTCACTATGGGGGTGAGGGGGGTGCGGACCGCACCGGGTGAAACCATCAGAGCGGGTGACACCAAAATGACTGTCTATAAAAAATGTTACGTTTTGTGCAGGAAGGAGGTCCATGGGGGTGACACCATTAGTTACTGCACATGACTGTCTATAAAATGTTTGAATTTTTGTTCAGGAAGGGGGTCCAATGGGGGGGGGGGGTGGACACCATGAGTTACCGCACATGACTGTCTATAAAAATTTTGAATTTTTGTGCAGGATTGAGGTCCATGGGGGTGACACCATGAGTTACCGCACTGGGTGACACCAACCCTAGCGATTCCACTGACTGCAGTTTTGTCAGTCTCTTCGAACCGTATTTGTTTCGGAAAGAGCTTAAAATAAAGAATGAAACAGAGATATTACTGCCAGCAATCTCTCCTTGTATATAAGAAAAAAATTGGAAAGTTTAAGATTTAACGTCGAAGAAACGATGTCACATAGTAATAAAAGCTATTTTGGTGGGCCTGTGATATGCCGTTAAACATTATTATCATATCAGAAATGGCGATACAAACCTAAATGCATAACGAATTGAAGTTAACATCGAATATCATCTAAACCATTCATGAACATAAATAATGCTTTACTGCTCATTTATAGCAGGGATATAATTTGATAGATTCAACATTTATAGGATATAGTAAGGAAAGTGTCGGTTAGAGTCAATTAATAGCAAAGACTTGATTATTGAATTACATTTTTCAAAGCCCTTTGTACAAACATGATAATAGCAAATGCAATATGTTATAAAACACCGCCATCCATACTTAGTTTTGAAGATCCAATCCTCTTCGATCAGAGATCAAACTTCCAGCTATTTCCTTAACATCCTTACGCGCAAAAGAGACAATATAAAATGTTACAGATAGAAATAAATGCGACAGTACTTTCGTGAGTATCATTATTAATGCAAACATTATACAAAACTATATTCGCATTGACCTTGATAGAAAACATTACTTTATTGTACATGCCAGAATGATTAACAGTCGGAATATTATTTGAGCAAATATTTTCGGCGTCCTTTCTTAGTCTGTTTTGGGTGTGATCGAACGTATCTACGCAACCGTTTTTGAGTGTACGTAACTAACAGCTGCAACAAACCCGTTGGAGAAAAAATGACACAAAATTCCTCTAAACCATTCAATGAATGTAATTTTCCTTAATCCATGAATTCTATACTTTATCAAAAGAGACTCCAGTAATGAATCATTAGTATGGTCTTTTAGCCAAATGTTTCATCTCAGCAGCTTTCGGAATTCAGTTTTTGTTTAGAAAAGCATTTTATTTATTTACTACCAGAAGTTTTTCAAGATGAATATCGGGCAGCCAAATTGAGATCAATCAATGTCCAAAAGTGAACAAAAAAATTCCCCAGTGTCACGAAGTACCAAAGAAACACGAAAAGACCAAAAGCAGATAAACCGTAATTTTTCGAAGCAGTCTTAATATGTAACATTTCTACAGGTATATATTGTTGTCCACGTAAATGTAGATGTGTAATAAAACATAATGCAATTTTGGTGGTTAATTTTAAAATATAACCATTTTAACGAATACATTTTCAAAATCATATCAGGCAAAGAATAATTAACTTCAGATCACCCAAGCGCCTACTGCTCAAATGCCACGATAAGGCCCAGATAAAAAAGTAAGAAGCATCTCAAATATGTGATGAACAGGCAATAATCATAAAGAGGTACCTACTTTTCATTTGTCAGATAAGAGTTAATATCAAGGGCGGTTCTGAAGTGCTGTTTGGAATAAATACCTCCTTCATTTCAAACCACTACTAGAGACATTTACACATCATCAGAATAGAAGAAATTAATTACTGAAGACCGATGGTAAAAATGTAACGAGGAGCACTGCAAGCAATTTTTAGCCAATTGGTAAGAAGTCTCTGCAAAATTGCTGGCAAAATGCAGTAATATTTGTCACTGGAAATTATATTGTGCAATTTTCCAGTATGCATGTATGAGTGCAGTTTTCGCATTTTGAGAAGTTACAAAGAGCAATATTACGGACGGAGGGTTTACAGACGGTATTTTATTTAACATAATTGTTCATCATCATTTATTTACTTGAACGTAGTGCATATTGCTTTTTATCTCTCAGACAGTTGGGTCAAAATTTAGTCCTCGCTGTTAATTATACACTTTTAGGAGTTGCGATCTTTTTTGTAATTATTTCCATATTAAAAAATACTTACTTAGCATAATGATACACAGCTTTTATGGTATTGCCCTGAGCAACATATTGTGAATGTCTGACATAGACCTTTATTTCTATGTGGAATTTAGAGCTGTCAAATAGGACTCTCAGATTATTGCAAATGTATCATTGTCAGACTAAAAGTACCCAACTGTCTTTTGCGTTTATGGTAACAGTCGACTTCATACTGTGTGTGTTCGATTTGTACACACCTTGCTTTAATATCGAGTAACAAGCAAGATCATAGAACAATGGTCCTTCGATCCTTGTCTAGAGACCAACATCCTCGCTTTGCATATCATTTTAATGCTCGCAGTCTTGATATGTTTTTATTTAATACATTCCTTTACGGAACTCGTTGCATATCACGGAGGAGGGTAGCTGATGACTAACTGAAAAATTTTGAATAGAAAAGTATCTTATCTCGATGATATTTGTTTAGTAATTTATAAGGTGTTCTGATTAAGTTACTTGGTGAAGACAAACACA
>JAECUM010031331.1:0-13582 GCA_016617855.1 Megalonaias nervosa | reverse complement strand
CTGACGTTTGGAATTTATTTCCCATTTTGTTTTTGCAATTTTCGTAGCTTTTCATTTACTCGTTGGGTAGTCAACTCGAGAATTAATCACCTTCCCTGCTGCTGTGTTTTTCAGTCAAAAGTTTTATCGAGACCTATACGATATCTCGAACGAGGATCAGGTTAATTTATCGTGATAAATCCGTGTGGGGTAGCTTGTGCTTTTGAGAAGAATTTTATTTAATTTAATCATTTCCATATCTCCTGAACACCAAGTCTGATGGATATTTAGCAGAGTATGTGTATCGACTCCATTAAACACAACTAAAAGATTATAATTGTCTCTGATCACCTTAGGTATTTGTGTATATCGCTGAGTAACATAAATTACGTTTGTATTTTTGCGTCTGCCTCGGGAAAATATCCGAGCTGGATTTGATTGTTTGTCCAGCATCACATCATCATGTACTACGAGATTATTAATACGTCCACCTAGATCATCCACAGATGGAGGTTCGTGAATATCGGTGATAAAATCAATAATATCATTATCATCTTCATCTTTATCTTCATCCAACGACTTCGCTTCTTCATCAAAATCTTTAGGCACATCGTAGCATCGCTGATCATCAACGGAAGGCGCAACCAAATACAACTTAACCCACTTTAGCCATCTCATTATGAGATGAAGCAATAATTGCGTCTTACCAGACCCAGATGGACCTATTATAATTGCTCTGATAGAATTTGGTAACGCTGCATGATTCTTGATTGGCTCTTGCTTTCGTGTCGCTGAGAAATCAATGACTTCCATGTTGTACAAATATAATAAATAATATGAATTTATATTGTGTTCGATGCAGAGCATCCACCCCCACCAGTGGATTAACAACAATAACAAAATAAAATGAAAAAAACTTGCACCTACAGGCAAGTGTGTGAAATGTGGTACAAGCAAATACAAATATATTTCTTCTCACACGAAGGCAGGTGGTGATATCGCTGCTTCACTGAGAAAATTACCACGGACTCCATGGGCTAAATACCCAGGAGAAAAACACCTTCCTGGATATAATTATTGTGGTCCTGGATCCCGACCTGATATCCGACTTGATGAACGAGACCAACCAAGACCCGGAGAGTATCCAATAAATGCGATTGATCAAGCGTGCCATATTCATGATGTTGCATATAAAAATAAAGATTTACAATAACGACATATTGCAGATGTGAAGTTGATTCATGCGTTAAATTCTATAACAAATAAATCTCTCAGAGAAACTCTTGCTAGCTTCCTAGTAAAATCTGCAATGAAATGTAAACTAATGCTAGGAGCTGGTAATTAATCATAGATAACTATTATAATGAAATCGGTTTATTATATACCAAAAGGATACTGGGGAGGTAGAGCAGCGATTAGTAAACTTGCTGTTGCAGCAAATGTCACGCGTTCTGTTGCTGCGAATTGGTTAGCACGACAGGCAATATGGCAAATGTATCTACCACCACCTAAAAAAATTCAGTACGCACATTTTGATGTCAGTACTACCAACGAAGTTTATCAAGCTGATATTTTGTTTTTACCTCATGATACTATTAAAGCACATAGACTTCAATCACGCACATACAAATACGAGTTGACTGTCGTCGACGTTGCAAGTAGATATAAAGAAGCAGAACCACTATCAATAAAAACAGCAGCTGAAGTTGCATCTGCTTTTGAACGAATTTATCAACGCGGTTGTCTACGATGGCCACAGCTACTACAGATTGATCTTGGCAAAGAATTTCTTGGTGCAGTATCATCTCTGATGAAAAAAACATAATGTCATAATCAGACGAGGGCATACCGCAATTCATCGCGATCAGGCAATCGTTGAACGATTTAATCGAACACTTGCTGAGCGGTTATTGGATATCAAATATGCAAAGGAAATATCCACTGACCTTAAGTCCGTGGACAAAATATCTCTTGAATGGGTTGCAAGACATCCAAGTGTGATAGCTGCGTTAAATAATGAACTTACTCGTTCAACATCCATGAAACCCATCAGCGCGATCACAAAAAAAAATACCAATACAAGGACGTGACTCTTCTCAAAACAACCAGTATTAGGTAATGTGACTGTAAGATATTTGTATGAACCTGGTGAACTTGAAGATGGTAAATAAAGAGCAACTGATCCTATTTGGAGTGTGACCACACATAAAATTTCCAGCGTGGTAAGATCCACGGGTAGACCTGCTATCTACAGATTAGATTCAACTGCTCCTCAGCGTGGATTTGTACGCGAACAGTTACAAGTAATTCCTGAAGATACACAATTACCACCGCCTTCACTTCTCTAAAAGCAGAACACTAGAACCCCTACGTCGATTACACTCAAGACAGGTCAATATCACATTTCCACGTGTGTGACCGAGATTACTATTAATTCTATCCACGGTGAATTGTTTTAGATTATTAATCGAATATTGCCACATCATTACTGTATTACAGCTAGCACAATGATTATTCTGTTTTTGTTTCAGTGTCATGATAAAATCAACATCCACATCAAAATCACATTTATTTTTATTTGTCAGATTGATGATAACTAATTTTTTCTTGACAACATCTTTAATGTTTATATCAGTTATTTCCTCGTTGATTTCGTGATCCATAACACCTCGTTTTAGCCGATTCATTTCTCTGACTCTCGAAACAGCCAAATAAACTAAATTTGACTATTCGATCCGATCATTGACGATCCAGATCTTAGTACCAGAAATAGTTAATCCCTGTGACGAGTGAATCGTCATGGCGTACCCTAACGTCCAGGGAGATTTATCCATCGTTAATGCGTTCTCAACTGCGCTAACATCAACAACAACAATATCATTAAGAACGAGGTTTTGTTTTTTGATTGGTTCCTGGAATATCGACTTTGACATTTTATTTTCGAGTATCTGTTGGACGATAACATAACGGAACAGGCAAATCCGAAAATCTTTCCTTGTGTAACAGAAATAATTTCTCCTGAAGTGTATCACGAACTATCTTCCTACTTGCGACTATCAAGTCAGTAGGCTTCCATAAATTCCAAAACATATTCATCGGAGTTTCTGGAATTATTTCACGCATTGTCTTACACTGAATTCTATCTGGCAGCAGTCAAATCAATCTTTTAAATTCTCTCAGCGCTTCATCAATAGCTCTATAATCAGTTGTCTCCTCATAATAATCTACGAATTTGGTCAGCCATCGTGTGGAGATGATCCAGTAAAAGATGGAGGTTGACCATGATCACCACACATGATAATAGCCGTATTTCTCGTTAACAACCAATCAATAGATAGTTTAAATACCTCCAACGATTCCGTACAGATCTCATCCCAAATAATAATATTAGGAATATGTCTCTCACCCATTCGCTCATGAGTCCACGTATCTCCATTCCATTGAAAGAAACTGTGACAAGTACACGAATTAACTCCACGCTCGTTCATTTCACGAGCTAATCTATGTGTGGGTGTGAATACGATCATATTGATGGAGTATGAATAACTCTTACGAAATAACTCAATCACACGTGTTGTTTTACATGATCCAACACATCCGTTAAGATAAACAGTCTTATGACGCGTTATTGGATCAAAAATACAGATGGAGCCAATGATAATTCTGATAAACCATTATTTTTTAAAAATAAAATATCGCTTCCGGTTTATAATCAGCAGAAGCAGAACAATCCAAGATTTGTTCTTGTTTTGTCCTTCAACCAACCCTATCAGCATGATCATCGATACTAAATTGTTTCAGTGATTCCAAATATTTTCTGCTGATATAAAATGAATCTGTTGCAACTCTAACAGTGGTATAAGCAAATCGAATAATCATCGGTAATAAATTTATCGAAACATAAGCATGCATCGAAGATCTTAAATAAGTAAACTGCTGTGATTCACCTTCGATGCAACTTATAATTGTACCTAATTTAGTTCCACCAGACAAATAAGCATTTTCTCGTTTAACGAATGTATTTTTCGATGTTGTATAGGCAATAATAAAATCCAATTCAGCATCATCGATGATTAATCTACAGCAATGTCGTTTGTGATCATATGATTCACCTTGAGTACATTTACCGATTATTTTCTGTCCTGGATCTTTTTGCGGTTTTATTTTCATAATCGGTCATATCAGGATTTTCATCATCGGAGTATTTCTTCTGTGGCGGTAACCAAACTTGTTTTTGAGAATTATATGATATAACAGCTTCAGTCAACGTCAAAGAAATCAAAACATCTCTCAACAACACTATTGGAACCCAACATTTTTCTGAAAAAACCTTCCAAACTAAACATAAACGAACGGATGTAGATTCAGTGCTAACTAATATGACATAATTTTAGCAAATCCTGTCGTATCAAAATCAGGTAAAGGTCCGTTTATCGAAGCACTAACAATTTCATGTGCTGGATGACCAAATCGTTTGAAATACGGCTAACATTCTCCGAATCCAAGAAAACTTCCTGGATAAGCCGCTACCATGTCAGGCGATACAACATTTTTATGATCGTATTTTGTGTTCCATAAACCTCCATGACCATACTCTATACAGCTCAGCTGAATGTCCTCGAGAAATTCCAGTCGTGTTGGCATGCACGAGGGTTTCTTTTGAGCAGCATGTGCAGCAACCGATAGAACTGTAAAACAAATACCGAATAAATATTCAAGATCGTCAGTCAAGTACTTCAACGCGAGATTTTTCATTTCGTCGTGGAGATATTCTGTACGGTACATATCTTCGTTAGGTCGTACAAACTGGTCATAACAGGAATCTTCTGATCTAGAAAACAACCAAGCAGAAACAGGATCACTCTTGCTATTATTTCCTATAAAATCAAACATATTACTGCTGTAGAATTTAACAGTTCGATCTCGTGGAAATATCACTACGTCACTCGTCCACGCATGCGAATTATGATCAATGATCACTATTGGATCTCCTCGTGATTTATATTTCGATTCGTATAAAATTTCACCTGTTAGTGTTTCTACTGTTGTTGGAAATTTTAATTTTCTTGCTATCTCAACAACATCATTGATGGACGCTCCGGTATCTTTAACTGTTTCTGCCCAATCATTTAGTTTTTTTACGTCTCTGTTCTGTAAAACAATTTCCTCGTTTTGATTTTGCAAAATGTTCTGTAAATCGTTCAGCAACACAGTTCAGTTTAGAAACTTTCATCGGAAGAAGTTTGTCAGTGTCAGGTTTATCATTCAGTGTATATATCGTATAAACAACTGCCGTTACAGGATATGCCCGTTCTTAATAAGGTCTATCAATTCCAGTCAGTATTCCTGGTTTTAAATTTTTATTTATCGTTACAATACCTCTAATATGACCCTGACGAGACACGCGAACAGGATCACGTTTGTCACGGATAATCCATGTGTCGTCGTCTGTCGCTACGATAATTTTTATTTAAAAAATATATTTTCGTGCAGTGTCGAGATAATTAATAATTGTCGCTGCTCGTTTATCATTCATTGTAGCACCGACAACGCCACCGGCGTAGCATACAGTTCTGAATGTTGACCATATATGAGCTGCACCATCATTGTAATATTCTTTCTTGGCTTCACTGATACAATTGATTAATGTTTTATTTGTTAAATCAACCAAAACTCGCATTGGTAATTGAGGGGTTATTCTGTCGAGATCAAATCTGGCTTTAGAGCGCTTAATCGCAGATAATCTCATAAATTCCTCCATATTATAATTAAGCCAAATATATATTTAAATTGAAGATTAATTATATATATGATGATTGAAGCAAACAATAAATGCAAGTGGCTCATGATCGGTTTTTTACTTCCTTGTAACAGGGCTTGCGTAAATGAATTCTGTGGTTACCACATGGAAAGTGTTCGGCGCGGAAGTCTAGGACCAAAGCCGTACTGTGTTTGAGTCAGAGGAAAAGCGCAGTTGTGTGTACAAGGTGGTGGAAAAAAACTACAGAGAACTGAAACGATATTATGATAAAAAAGTAAGTCCGATGGCGTCGGTAATGAATCCCCTATAAAAAGTACCGAGGTCTATCTAGCCAGCTTATCGCCTCAACAATAAATAATAATTTAGGCAAATAATATTATTATATTAATGAAGCAAAATGAATTTGTAACACATCCCATCATCAAGACTTATGAGGCATCTCGTGATGGTGTCATCAGACACTGTCGACGGAAAAAACCAGTTGGTGCTGTTCATAATGGTTATCTCAGATTTACTGTTGGAAACAAAAGATATTTATCTCATAGTTTTGTATATGAGTGTTTCTATGGAATAATCAAAGATGGACTTGTGATCGATCACATCAATGGCTGGAAAATTGTTAATTCTTTGTATAATTTACGAGCTGTTACACAAGTCAGAATTGCAAATTTGGTGAAACTGGTATGCACAAAATGGTTGGAAAGAGGGTTGTTTAGTCTGTAAATGTAGAGACAGGCGAAGAAATAATATTTAAATCAGTGAATGCAGCTGGGAAATATTTTGATATCTGCAAGCCTTCAGTATATCGTGTCGCAAATAATACAACCAAATCGGCTTATTCAAGAAAATTTAACCAAAAAATAACATTTTGCTATGTTCCTATAGTGTTAGATGACGAGGGGAGATAACTCCGTCAAGCAACGATTTATCCGCTAGAGTAATTAAGTAGTTGCCATATGACTGTGCCGCGAATGTTTTGTTTACTGTTTCTCCACTGCGTGCAAAATACACGTAAACTAGGTTTAGCTCTTACCTGTAAGACAGGTAACACACATACCTGTGTACACAGGCCTACATGTATTTAAACCTTCGCGAATGACATATTGTGCAGAAAATGTATGTGCGATTATCGAATGCAGATATTTTATACAGTATATGTTATGAAGTGTGTCTGGAAATTGAAATAAATCCACGCTACAGTTTACAATAATTGTGATTTTATTCAGTATAACTGATAGCACGTGTAGGTTAGAAATTTGGATTCTCATACTGAGTCCTGGGGTTCTATCTCGTGACAGACGTATCGTAGACGGTGGTGATACGATGCCAATTTTTCTTAATAGTGGGGTCCCAGCCCCAATGGATTTCATGTACACTTCTCACCACGTTGAACAACGTGGTGGGCGTATTTTTCACTCACCCTGGGGTTTGATTTTGGGGGGTGTACATGAAATTGAAACTGGGACATCCAAAATAAACAGTAGCTTAATTGAGATCTAAATCTCACTGAAGGGTACCCCACACAAGGACATTCAAAAAGAATGTCGCCAGAACAAAAATCTTAAGGGTGCACCATAACCGCCATAAGAAAGGCATCAATGAAGGAACCCTTCCACAGCAAATGCTGGCAATGAAGGGAATGATAACCGCTCATCATTGCTACTGTTTATTTTTGTTTAGAAATATTTTTATGTACTGATTATGATTCAGATTTATCTTTCATTTTTTATTACAATTCAGATTCATCAGATTCAGATTTATTTTTATTCTGACTGATTCAGATTGATTATTCGGATTTATTATTCAGATTTATGCACAAATATAATCAGATTCAGATTCAGATTCATATTATTTTATTCAAATTCAAAAATATTTTTTATTTTAAACAAATATTTATTATATAATGAATTCCGAAAATATTCGTGCAATTATTTCTGTAATTAAAAAATTAAATGACGAGGATATGGAATTATCAGAACTATTGGACCCTGATAAAATCATAAATGATTTTGAAGCGCTACAGGAACGGAAACATGATGGAAGATATACACTAACAGCCGAGTATAGATTCATTAAGTTACTTCAACAGGCCATGAAACAATCTCTACTTTATGTCGATGATGAGGATATTCAAAAATTTGTTTCACTTGCAAATGCGAGCGAAAAAGTTAGATCAGAGTTATCACGTGAATACGAAACAAAAAAGATTATGAGTTCAGGTGTACGACAGATAAAAAGAATTATGTCTGATCGTGATTGTGATCCTGAAAAGTCACTGACGAAAGTCAATAAGGATTATAAAAGTAACTCAGGTTCAGATTATACTATCTATTTTCATTCTGATAACAATCACATTATAGCATTTATTTTTGTTCTGATTTATTCCTAATGTTTAGCAAAAAAAAAAAAAAAAATTCATTATAATATTTATTCAGATTCAGATTCAGATTATAATATTTGATTCAGAAATATTTTTATTTTAGGATTTAGGTTTTATCCTGATGATAACTATTTATTCAGATTCAGATTCTGATAATAATATTTATTCTGACACATTATATTCATTTTTTATTTTTTATTTTTTACTCAGATTCTGATTCAGATTATAATATTTATTTTGATAATAATATTTATTCCGATCATTTAGATTCAGATTCTGATAATAATATTTATTCAGATTCAGATTATAATATTTATTCTGATTCCGATTTATTTGTTTTCATTTTTTTCCATTAATTTAGAATTTTTTACTATATCGATTACATCGTCGATAATCTTACTACGAAGTTTGTTCAGACAATAATAGCACACCATCAATTGTTGTGCATGGGTTAGTTTTTCTATCTCTGCACTTATTCCGTCCATTATATTTATCCGTGTAATTTAATTTGAGAAGAGATCAGTCACGATCTCACTTAAAACTTATTGCCAGAACTTTCTGACGTAGGTCAAGTAAATGTCCGGCCTGGTCAGTAAGTCTAAAATGTATCCGGGACAACAGCAGATTATGACATCGCAGATGAACCGGATTAACTGGCACTGACACAATTAAAAACTCAGGAGGTACTTCGGGGGTAAATGAATATATGATATATCCTTGTTTTGTTTGTTTGGAGTTTTCAGTATCTACTTGATAATTTCAATCGATGGAGTCGCACATAAAGTTAACTGCGATCATCTTCGTGATATTGGCGATGCCGGGTGATACGTACCGACCGCCGCCGTATGGATCATTATCGTGTTTGAGAATATTCGCTGTAGGGTTTATTTTTCTCCACGCGGCGATAATTTTGGAAAAATTTTCATCGATGATGTCGTTGACGGTTTTTCTCAACTCATTAGCTTTAAATTCTGGTAATGTAAATGTAAATGCTGGTAACTGTTTTCTGTTTATCAAATAATAATCGACTAATTCTCTTTTGTGTTTATCCGCTGCTTCGGAGACGATTTTGTTTAAATATTCAAAATCTGATGCAGCATGGTTTAGATGTTGTATAGTTTCAATGATCTGTTGTTTTACATCATCGCTGTAATATTGTGTTATGCTCAAAAATAAGTTTCGAAGATCATCACTTTTTCGTTTATGTTCGGACTTAATGTCACTGGAAATTTTTTAGAAGCCTCATCGTTGAACACCCAATCTTTGTCGTTTTCAAGAATAAAAATTGGTAAATCATGAATTTCATCGGGCGAGGTCAAGGCTTGTATTATTTTCTCTGCATCATATCGAGACCATGGTTATTCACTTCGATATTCTGGATAATTTAAAAATTAATTTTTTGTCAGCGACGAAATCAGTTTTGATCCTTTTTGGAGGTCCCTTATAAACAAATGGAATTTCTGGCCATCCTAAAACGGTTATAATCGTTGATTCATATATATCAACGGAGTAATCCGGGGCTGAAATTTCTATCGCGGCTGATAATGTTGGTTCATGAACCGTAATAGCGATTTTAGATCTTCGCCCTGTTATAGATTTGATTCTACGTTGAAATTCATCATTGATTTGTTCTATTTTATAACTACCAGTAGGAATACCAATAAGTTGCCAATCTGGAGTTCCATCAGATTTATTTTTGCAATAAAAAACTAATGAGTCATTTGCGGGTAACCGACCGAATGATTTTGATCTTATATTTCGCCAACTGTGATATACTTGCAATTGTGCTAGCGCGATTTCGTTCGCGTGAATTGCCGTTGGAAAGATAATATCGAATTCAGGATTAGTTGAGCTCGTTGATATCATCGTAGTTGTTGGCGGCGTTGTATTAGCGACGATTTGTTGGAAGAGTTCTTGCTGCGTAGTCATTATTATTATTTACTTGATTTTAAATCAGGAAGTAGATTGACTTTGTCGGTGTCATAGTAAACCTTAATCATTTCTGCGAATTCCTGATCTGATATTGCTCCGTCACTGAGTCATGATGATATCAGCGATGATAATTTGGCGTGTGCGTGTGTTGCCGCCGATAGCAATATATGATATTCATGTAATTTGTCAGCCGCACACGTATATATTTTTGTTGCAATTATATTAAGAATACCAGCAATACCTGTTACAACTGCAACACCAATTCCTATCATTGGTGCTATTATATATTTGGCTGATAATGATCCGATTATAGTTGCTGTTGCAACGACTACGGCAGATGCAGAATAAACAATTATATCAGTAACAACGATACGTCTACGCTATTTGTTTATTTTTATTGTATACTCGTCAATGATGTTTTTAAGTTGGGTCTGTAACAAACACGCTTGCTCGTATCTGTATTTGTTTACAACATTCAGATCTGACGTCGGTGAAATCATACACTGATATTAAGTAATCAATTGAGATGTTTCAGCGACAAATTCCAGACACCACCAGTAAGACGCTGCATTATCATCCACATATTTCTTTGTTGCGGCATCTTCATCACCTGTTGGTTCTCTTAAAACAATGATTTTGTTTCCATTCATGTTGAATGCTCCTGTCATTGTATCAGCGGTGGATTTTAAACGTTCACCAACGCTATTTTTAATTTCATTTCTGATAGTTATAAATGATATATTTGAGTCTTTGATTCTACCACCGTCAGTAAAAACTGTAATATTATCCGTGGTAGCACCGAGAACTCTTCGAATTATGTCGATCCACTTAATATATCCTGAAAAACGACAACTTCATCTCGGTCAACCACGGAAAGATTTATAATATTGGTGAGTTCATCTTTTGTGGCGTATTTTGACAAATCTGTGTCTTCTTTTTTGTCTTTGATACAGGATCTTCCATAAATACCAACCATTATACGATTAGCGATTATTTAAAACAGAACTCGTATAAAGGCTTAGAACTTTATGAGGTGAATCGAAAGATTTTTAAATAGCATCGAGTACAGCAAGTGATTCGTGGCCAAATATAGGTGGATCAGTTATTTTTTTTTTTTTTGTGTTGGTAATGTTGGATATCATAGGGGAGTTTGCGCAGCGATTTTATTTCCATTGATTTATTTAAAAATTCTTTCGTGGTGCCAAGCCGTAAGGATCAAAATAAATAATTCGACGTGGATCAATCGCGTATGCAACCCAATGAGTACTAGGCCCAGAACATCCATCGAGATTGATGATACAGGTCTCAACACGATTTGGTTGTTTGGTAATTGATCACGCACGAAAACACCTCTGAAATGTTTGATATTTAATCTCTCAGCAGCATCAAGTAAATCAAAATTGGACATGGCAAGGAGACGCTTTGCGTTTAACGAAGTGTCCTCAACGTTTAACGAAGTTTTTGGCAGTCTTAGACCTTTCCCTTTTCTTGTGAAAGTTTTAATTCCTTTTCCTGTTG
The DNA here is from genome assembly GCA_016617855.1 of Megalonaias nervosa. Taxonomy (NCBI): domain Eukaryota; kingdom Metazoa; phylum Mollusca; class Bivalvia; order Unionida; family Unionidae; genus Megalonaias; species Megalonaias nervosa. Next base: position 2,012 of record JAECUM010031331.1, on the reverse strand, counting down.
CTTTCTTTAATGCCATTCCAGCGGCAGTTTTAACAGCACCTAACGCAGCAGCATTGGCAACAGCTGGAGCTTCAGTGGCTATCAACACTGGTATAGCTGCGAGAAGTGGAAATATACCACCGTCTTGGCAGCATCGCTAATGGCATCCGCAGACAAATCAAGTCGTACACCGGTCTTTGATCGTTTGGCGTCATTGAAGTGCCTGAGTTGACGTTCAGTCAGTGATAGTTTATTTGGACCACCTGAGATCTGTGCTGATTTCTGTGATATTTTTGTTCAAGAATTCTTTTTTGACGCCGATTATAGCTTTTTAATCTGACCAGGAGTCAGAGTAACATTAACGTGATGATATGATATTATTATATCATGAGCTATTTAATTACATGTTCTCTACTGGAGCATCAATGACACTCATTCGTCCACCAAAACCTTCAAGCAACATTGTTTTATCGCTGAGTGTAACAGCTATTGCTCTGTAATTAGCAACAGCTATTCCTCTTGTTACACGAGCGCAAAAGTGTATATCAACTACCGATTGTCTGAACAAATTCAAATGTTCCAATGAGAAATAATAGATTGGATACAGTGTTGTAAAATCCCACTGATATATTTGCAAACGAGTATCAACATTTTGATCACGTCCCATGAATGTCATCAAACGATGATATGCACGTACAACATGATTGTTATCAAAATCCAGAAATATATCCTCAGCTGGTTCTTGATGTCCATTTATCCTCAGCGAAACTTCAGTAACACCAAGTTTGTCAAATATCATTATATTATGTGTTTGTGAGTTTACTCGTGCAGCATCTTGGAAAGCAATAAATATATGTCGCGGTGCAGAGACACCATTCTGTGATGATATCTGCCATGTGAATAAACCATTAATGTTACTTTGAACACTATCTGTGGTCATCGTCAACCATGATAATTTTGATTTGCCGCTGCTATCCATAAAATAAAGTAGCCGCTGTTCTTCGGTTAGTGATGGAGTCATTGTTGGCATCCACAAAGAAAGTTTTGTCAGTATTACTTTTTCATGAATTGCCGCGATTGCAGCTGGATCAACTCCTTCAGCGTGCCATATTGCATCATCATCGGTAGGTTTTCTCACAACGACAAGTGTGTGGTTGGCCCCGAAAATGACCTTTCTAACATTTTTACAAAATCCAAAGATATGTGACAGTGGAATTGCACATGAAAATCTTTCATGGTTGCCCAGCATTGATCGACGTATTGCAAATCCCAAGTTGAAATTTTTATTCATTGATACAACTGTGTCCCCAGCTGCATTTAGTGTTATGTTTCTGTTTTCTGGACGATCAGTTGTATCCTTTGCAAACATCATTGATGGACCAGCTGATCTCGAGTAATCATCGCTGTATCTTGTAAGGCCAAGTATCGTTGTGTCAACGTCGATGTCATTATGACAAACCTCACTTTCCCGACCATCAATCATGTATGCGGCACTTTTAAATAACGCCATGATGCTATTATTAACAAAACCAACTCGATCACCAGTTCCGTAATTGGTATTATCTAATTTCAAAAGTTTACCTTCGATTTCAATAAATGCTTCAGCGGGTAGGAAATATCTGCTTGTATTCCAAACTTGTAATTCGATTCTTCTCCGTTTGTCAGGTACACGTGCGTCATAGGAATAATACTGATGATCACGTATCGATTCAACTTTGAGAACTGATTCGTCCATGTCGAGTGCGGGATCAGATACACGCTTGAACATTTTATTATATTTGTTATCGTCTAACACGAAGACCACTTCCTGCTGTCAGACTAGCAGTTAAAGTTTTTTTTTTTCTTTTTCTGATAGGGGTATACCAGCCAACTCTGCTAGGTATTGATACGTAGCTTAATTTATTATTTTACTAACATTTGCATGCATCCCTTCTGTGCTGGGTAATTTTACCGGCTGAGGTTTTAATGTTTGAGGCTTTCGCCGTATTAATCGTACTACTCTATCCTTGATTGCCGAGAATGCTTTACCGGCA